>JABUQX010053490.1:37500-60000 GCA_015478945.1 Trachelipus rathkii
TGAAACAAGATGATTGCGGAATAATGAGGGAGGAGAGAATAAATTGTATTTGGATTTATGAATTTGCAACAGGCGATATAATAGGATTAATAGGGAATCTTATTGGGCAGGTGTTAGTGATATGGAGTTGGTGGTAGCTTCTGAATAGAATCAAAAGGTATGTATGACGATAGTGAAAGCGTGGGTGTAAGAATAAATAGAGTCGATAGTGATTGATTTAAATTATTAATAGCGCGAGTGAGACAGGATGTGGTATGTCGCCTTGGTAATCCAATCTGATATATGGATGAAGCTTATGAAAGAATAGATGTAGGGTGACAAGGGATTATAGTTAGAATGATTGAAGAATTTATGAGAATGGAGGATTCCCTACCTATTATATGAGGATGATTTGGGTTTTGTGTTGGCGAATTCTTGAAGAGAGTTTGAGGAGACTAGAGAGAGATTTGGTAGTAAGGGGGATTGTAAAAAAAGGAAAGGGTTGAAAGTAAAGACGTAGATAAAGAGTAAAAGGTTATGGTTGTTAGTGAGGACAGACCTCAGTGTGAAGTTATGTTAGATGGTGAGCTGCTGGAAGGGTCTGAATTTAAATTGTAGAAATATGTTGAATAAAGAAGCGGATGAATGCAGAGATGTGTAGGAAAATTGTGAATGGCACTAAGGTGGATGGTCCAGTTAATCCTTGGGTGGATGTAAAGGGACTAGTGTTGAGTGCGCTAGGGGCTTACATGAGGGTAGTTGTTACCCGTGTTAATGACTATAGTAGTGGACTTGATGGTTGAATAAGAGGTATTAGATCTTAAATTACAAATGTGTTCAGATGGACAATCTTAGTGGTCGTGATCGTTGTTAGGTTGTGAAAAGAAATGCATAAAATGAGGAAGACGTGATTAGAGAGTTGTTTGGTGTGGAGATTGGGTAAATGAGAGAATAATGAAAGGACGTTGAGATGGTTTGGTCATGTGGAAAGGATGATGATAGTCGGTTGGTTATAACGATGTATAGTGGTGAGTGTTGTTGGGAATCGACCGGATGGGAGACAGAGAAAAAGTGGAACTGCAGTCAGAAAGAATGTCCTGGAAGAGAGAAATTGAGTTTGGCGAGGGGCGAGAAGAGAAAGGTGCATACAGGAGTGAATGGGTGGGTTTTGTGAGGAGGTATGGTTGTTAGCCCACCTGGGCCAAGGAGATGAACCCACATTGGACGAGAGGTCATAGTTTTGAGGGTCAAATCGTGGTCCGTGAAAAGCTTTCTAGTGGATCTTTCTGCATGCGACGAGTTCTCACTAATTGGTATAAAGGGGACGGTAAGGCTGCTTTCTTTCTACGTGCTTAATATTTCTTCTACTTAACTATCCTATTTCCGTATATGTTACGCACCTTGCTTCCAGTCTTGGGGAGATAAGATGGGGATTTGATGACTGATGATGATATATAATATATATTATATATATATATATATATATATATATAGTATATATATTATTATATAGGTATATATATATATATATATATATATATATATATATATATATATATATTATATATATGATTACATCACTCCGGCTACTCTTCTTTGGGAAGCGTAATTTTATAATGAAAAGAAGCACTAACAATCTGAACATCATCAAGAACTTTATTCAACGTTTCGATGACTCAAACTGTCATCATCCTCAGGAAAAGACACTACAAAATAATAAATATCAATAACAATCTGAACATCATCAAGAACTTTATTCAATGTTTCGATGACTCAAACTGTCATCATCCTCAGGAAAAGACACTACAAATAATAAATAGAAATAATAATAATAGTAATAATAATTTTGTAATGTATAATAATAATAATGATGACAGTTTGAGTCATCGAAACGTTGAATAAAGTTCTTGATGATGTTCAGATTGTTAGTACTTCTATATATATATTATAATATAGTATATATTATTATATATATATATATATATATTATATATATATATACTATACCTAATATATAAATATATATATATTACATAATATATAATTATATATCATATATATATTATATATATTTATATATATTATATGTATATGTTTTCATAAAGACTTGTACTTGTACTTGTACTGGATACCATGTTACTAATGTACTTGTACTTTTACTTGAACAAATTCTAGAGTAACTTGTACTTGTACTTGTACATCTGAAACCAATCTAGAGTTAATTTTGTACTTGACTTGTACTTTGAAAAAATGTACTTGAACCAAACCCTGATATATATACTAAATATATATCATATACTATATATATATATATATTATATATTATATAATATATATATATATATATATATACTAATAGTATATAATATATATATATATATATATTATATTATATATATATATATATATAAAATAAATAATATATATATAATATATAATTTGAAAATAATATAAAATATATTTTTGAGAAAAGTGAAAAAATGTCTGTTTAATTTTTTTGTGCTAATATATATATATCATATTTTATATATATATATATAATATATATATTTATATATATATATAAATTTATATATATATATATATAATATATATATTAATATATATATATGATATATATATATATATTGATTCAAAAACATAAAAACATTAACATAAATGATGTAAATTCAATGCAGGAAAAAATTTGAAATTTTGATTTCAAAGGTAAGAAACCAAATAAACACCCCAAAAACATGGTTTTTATTGGTTTTTATGAAAAAACATTGGTTTTTTTATTAAAAAAAACATTTTTTTCTACCCTCCAAATAGTTAATCAAATTGTTGGCGACTCTATCCAGGATAGATGAAACAGATTTACCCAACACATCAAACTAGTAATCTCTGTAAATGAGCAGGTGAAGCTATTGTATTCAGCAAATGTGATAAGCTAAAAAATACTCTCAACCAGAACAAAACCATCATTTTTTGTGGGCAATCCCAGCAGTCATTGTGATGTATAGGTCTTTCAAGGTACCCTGTTTATGTTAAAATCAACATATTTATAAGAAGTTACTATGGAGAATATCAATGAACTAATACAAAAATCAATAACTTACTCTAATTTGAAAGAAAATAAATCTGTGAGATAATTCCTTTATTAATTTACTTCATATTTACCATAAAAAAGGAGCTTTTATGGTGAGCAAATATAAGTTGGAAAATTTCTACTACACATTATGAGCTACTATTTCTTTTATATTATATTAATATACATTTAATGAATGACATCGTACTTTAAATTCAGAGTCAAGAGTTAAATTTATTAAACCTGATGGTATTTCAATACCTAAATACCATCGGCACAGATGTTAATAGAAGAGATTCCAGTGGGAGAATCGCCCCTGAAAATAGCAGCAGAATGAATTTTATTACTCGGGCTGTGCTAACCGAGTCAGAGGAAAATTTGGTGGTGTAACTCGTGTCTCATTTACAGATTTCCTTAAAACAAATTTTCTAGAACACTTATGCTGGTATTTTGTTAGAACGAGTGCGTCGAGGGACTGAAGTACTGATTGGTGGAGAACAAGGTGCTTTTAGTAATGGTAGAGGATGTGTGGATTCAATCTTTACATTGAAACAAATGATTGGGAAAGAGGGAGGAGAAGAATAAATTGTATTTAGGTTTTATGGATTTGCAACAGGCGTACGATAGGATTAATAGGGAAGCTCTATGGCAGGTGTTAGTCATATATGATGTTGGTAGTAAGCTTCTGAATGGAATCAAAAGTATGTATAACGATAGTGAAGAGTGTGTAAGAATAAATAGAGTCGAAAGTGATTGGTTTAAAATTAATAGCAGAGAGAGGCATGGATGTTTTATGTCTCCTTGGCTATTCAATTTGCATATGGATGGGGTTATGAAAGAATTAGAGGTGAGGGTGGCAGGGGATGGTGTTAGAATGATGGAGAATGGAAGAGAGTGGAGGTTCCCTACCTATTATATGCGGATAATTTGGTTTTGTGTGGCGAATCTGAAGAGACTTTGAGAGAATTGGTAGAGATTTGGTAGGGTGTGTAAAAGGAGGGGTTTGAAAGTAAACGTAGATAAGAGTAAGGTTATGGTTGTGAGTGAGGACAGTCCTCGGTGTGAAGTTATGCTAGATGGTGAGCAGCTGGAAAAAGTGTCTGAGTTTAAATATTTAAGATAAATGTTGGATGAAAAAGGAATGGATGATGCAGAGTGTAGTATGAAAGTTTTGAATGGCAGGAAGGTGGATGGTGCAATTAAATCGTTGGTAGATGCAAAATGACTAAGTCTTGAGTGCGCTAGGGTCTTCATGAGGGTATGTTGCTACCTGTGTTAATGTATAGTAGTGAGACTATGGTCTAGAATATGAGGTATTGATCTAAAGTACAATGTGTTCAGATGGACAATCTTAGGGGTGTGTTAGGTGTGAGAAGAATTGATAAAATTGGGAATGAACGTATTAGAGAGTTGTGTGGTGTGAAGAAAGGGGTAAATGAGAGAATAAATGAAAGTACGTTGAGATGGTTTGGTCATGTGGAAAAGATGGAAGATAATCGGTTGGGTAAACGGATGTATAGTGGTGAGTGTGGTGGGAATCAACCGGCTTGGAGACCGTAAAGGGAATGCCTGTAGGAGAGAAATGAGTTTGGCAGAGGCAAAAAGAAAGGTGCATAATAGGAGTGAATGGCGGGGTTTTGTGAGGGGGTATGGTTGTAGCCCACCTGGGCCAAGGGATGAACCCCACATTGACGATATGCCATAGTGAGTGTCCGTCGCGGTCCCGTGAAGCTGTAGGATGGATTTTCTGACTTCGACGAGTTCTCACAAAAATGTATAAAGGGGCGGTAAGGCTGGGCTTTCTTTTCGACTTGCTTCATATTCTTCTACTACTTTTCTGTTTCCGGTTCATGTTACGCATCTTACGGAGAGAAGGTAGGTGATGATGATGATGATGATGATGATGATGATGATGATGATGATGATGATGATGATAAATGATAAAGATAAATATATATATATATATATATATATATTATATATATATTGTTATATATGTAATATTTTATATATTTGTATCTATTAGATGTAAAGATTGTTACATCATATGTGTATATATGATATATAGGCAGTTAAAGAGCAGTATATATATATATATAGTATATATATATATATATATATATATATATATATTATATTATTTATTATTATATTATATATATATATATACAATATTAGTAGTAAGGGGAAGTTCCGCGAACCCACTTTTCTATATAAATGAATAGAGATATATTAGGGTTATATGGAGAATTGATAGCCCGAAGGGCTATCAATTCGACAAACAGACAAACCGAAGGTTTTGTCTGTGTTTGTTTGTATTCGCTTGCGCGTGCGCATACACATACATATTATTATTATTATTAAGTCGAAGAAATTATGATCACGTAGTGATCATAATTTCGAGTTGTGTGGTGCTTTGACTCCCGACTCCGACCTGACTCGATTCCGACTCCGACCTGACCTCCGACTCCGGCTCCGGCGTTCTGGTTCGGCCGCGGCAGCGGCTTGTTCAACCCTCCGCCCGGGCGCGGCTCTACTCCTGCTCCAACACCGTTTGAATGAATTTTTATTTTATTATTATTATTTATTATTATTATTATTATTTATTATTATTATTATTATTATTATTATTATTATTATTATTATTATTATTATTATTATTATTATTATTATTATTATTATTATTATTATTATTATTATTATTATTATTAGAAGAAAGTTTAGAAGGTGTATGAAAACTAAAAAGAAGAAGAAGAAGAAGAAGAAGAAGAAGAAGAAGAAGAAGAAGAAGAAGAAGATAAAGAAGAAGAAGAAGAAGAAGAAGAAGAAGAAGAAGAAGAAGAAGAAAAAGAAGAAGGGAAGAGTCAGTTCAAGGTCGCACGGATTACACAATGTTTGTTATTCATTTTGAACAATATATTTCACTGAAGATTATTATTATTATTATTATTATTATTATTATTATTATTATTATTATTATTATTATTATTATTATTATTATTATTATTATTATTATTATTATTTATTTATTACTATGATATATATATATATATTGTGTTGTTATATATTATTATTATTATATATAGTTATTATATATATATATATATATATATATATATTATACTATTTTTATTATATAAATATATTAAAGAATATATATACAAATAATATATGTATACATATATATATATTATTATATATATATATAAGTTATATATATATATATTATATATATTATTATACTGAGATCGGAATCCTACGTTTAATCAAATGCCTTTGTCTCAGAAAGAAGTCCTCCTCTTCCATTTTCCAGTTGTTTTCTTTGTCATATTACGCCATTGCCAGCCATTGGTTACACACACATTATTGCCACATTACACACACACATTACACATACACATAAGCAGCGGCAGTAGTGCCAGTGCCTCATCGTGCTGCTGGGTACTCTGAGGGGTGCCAGATGCAGTGAGATAACCCTTTGTATGATCTAGCTAAACATGCCCTCCTGTCCCCGAAGGACCACCCCTACTGTAACAAAGTGCTCATACTGGTTGAAATTTGCAGCAGATTGAGAGTTGAGTTTCAGAGTTAGCTGGGTATTGATTCCCGAGGAGCTCGGCCGGTGCGGTCGCAACAGCCGGCGGGTCGTCACCGTTGCAACCATGCGTTGCCGAGGTCGCCAGAAAGCCGAAAACCGGCAGCGGACCCAGTCACAGGTGCGTACCATAGCCTGCAAGGGCTGGCAAGCCTGCCACACTCATGGATGTTAGCCCCACAAAATCTCGGGTCAGCAGAAGGACGAAATCCAGTAGCGCCCTATCACATAAGGTAGTCATATCGTTTATCAGTGCTAAATATGGTGAGATCTGGGATGCTGCCCTTGCTCAAACATTGAACATGACGGGGGAAACGAAACTTGCAGCACCCGCGTCATAGCAAAACAGCCAAAGGAAACCGCGCAATTCTGCAGTGAGCTGATCCTCACGGGGAGGCGCTAGCCCGAAATATTGGCGTAGAACGTTCCAGCCCAGTACGCATCTTTCATGATACCGATACAGAAAGAAAAAAAAAAAAAAAATAAAAATTATAAATTAAAAATAAAACATTTTGAAATTAAAATATTTTAATTAAAATTTAAATTAAAAGATTTTGCACATATTGCGGCCGCTTTTTAAAAATTTAAAATTTTAAAAATTAAAAATTGCATTAAACATTTTTTGTCTTTTTGTTTATAACAAAATACGCCTTATAAACAAACACCAAAGCCCTGAGCCTCTGGAGCCTGAGCTCTCCGGCCTTCCTCGGCCTCAGTTCTGCTGACCCTCACCATTCATGACCAGCCTCCTCCTCTGGCCACCATCCCCATCTATGATCTGTTGATACTCATCATATTTCTTGTATGGTCATGGGAACACAAAAACTTTCATTTGCTTTCCTTGTTTATATGCTTTAAACAAGTTTGCTTTACTGGCACTACGGCCATTTAGCTTCAAGCAGCTCGCCTTTACATACTCCTAAACCCAAATCAGTAACAAATCACTACCCTTCATCCCTGGCCAGTCCCGGATACTTGCGTGCCAGGCCAATACAGCAACTGGGCGCCAATCGGGGGGCCCCACACCCAGTCTGTCAAGGCTGATGAATGAATAAGGCAACATGCCATCCATGCCCAACAATAGTAAAAACTAATATTGAAGCGTAGACTGGAATCTACTTGGTTGTCTTTTTTCGGGTCATCACCGATATTTTTACATCATAAACAGCTTAACAGGTTCTTATCATACCTGTCTAAATATCGGGTACCGATCACGAAGGCAGGTGCTGGTCAAATAAAGCCACACAATAGCAAACAGGCAAAGGTGAACTTGATGACGTAACAAAATATCGCCGAATCTAGCACATTTAAACAGGGTCAGCCAGCTGGTCACAACAACTCCATACACAATAGTGGGAGTGGGCTCGAACATTGAGATGTGAGTCAGCCTGCTTTCACACTTTTTTTGAATATGGAATACACTGATGTTTTTGCTGCGCCAACATGCGGGTTGGCTTAACGTGCCCTATCACGCCAGGCGGCATTCTGCCGATCAATGAACAGCGCACGTAACAAAGCTTTCATATAATGCAGTCACAGATCAGAATCACGAACAGCGGGTCGGAAGACTGTCGCTCCAACAATATCTAGCGCGATTTTAATAAACAGTCACCACAACAAAAAGTTCGGGTCGTTTAACACTAATGCTACCCAATATCAACTTCCTGAGAAGACTTCAATACTTCTCATCATTCAAACGATATCTTCAACATGATCGATATTAACTTGGTTCACCAGTGTAAATTATCATGCTTGTAATTAACAAGCTGATCATCCAGGTCGGGCGGCGCCGGCAAACAGTGCTTGCCTAACAAAGCGTAATATAACAATAAAACTAAACCAGCAACAGGTACCGAAAAAGGCACGCAATATACCTAAACACGAATAGCGGTTAATGCAAAAGTTCGTTACTTTGCCGTCATGAAGGCTGGGCAAAACAGGCAGAACGCCAGCCACATTTTTTTTTTTTTGAATTAAAGTTTGAATTGCAATCTCCTTATTCTATAGATTTAGCGTCACAAAACTTTCATTATTGTGGGTCCCAGTTTCTTAAAAACAAGGTTTTGCTTTTTTTTGGGAAAAACTTTTTATCTCATCCTCTTTATTTAAAACTTTGTTTACTGTGCCTCTTTTTCCTTTATGGGCTTATAACGTAAAATTGTGCTTTGCCATTGTTCTGCAGTGTGTAAATCATCTAGTCGTGCAGAACAAATCACTCCTACCTGGGCCCGATCTATTGTTATTGATCTGCTGATCTGTGCCAGATTCCAGCCTTCATACTCTCTCGAGAATATCTGGGATGGGCCATATGTTCTTTTTATACAACCCCGACAGGCGCCGATATTATGTAACAAATATCGGCTAAAGCAATATGGCTCATCAACTTAACAGCGCATTTGCAAACACGACAAACAACTGGTCAGCGCTAACAAAGTTCGGTTACTTAACAATAGCGGGGTGTAACTAGCAAAACATCATAGCCTTGGTTCACATCTTGTTTTAAAACTTTATTTATTTTAACTTGCTTCTTAAAAACTTCTTGTTTTAAAAACTTTAGTTATTTTTACTTATTTCAAAACTTTTTGTTTGTTTTATTAAAATTTTTACTTATCCTTTATTTCTTTAGTCCTTTGTTTTTTTACTGTGTTCTGCCTCTTATAAGAGGTAACGTGTAAATTTTTGCATTTTACAGCAACCAAAAACAGTGAAACAGGGCATCAGCCACATCAATGCAACAGGCCCAGGTGGCCTGATGCAAGAATATGGGCTGGGTGCAATATCAACCTGGGCCCGAAAAGCCATACTGGCAACAGAAGTGGACTGACGCAAATAAAGCATACCTGCACACTTTTTTCAGCTGACTCTAACATATCACCAGTTGTTTTGATACTGGTCATAGGAACATTTAACGTGTTTATCACAACATACAACAATATATGGAGCGACAATAAAGCCAATAATACGAAAGCTAACATAATATATTCCTGAATCAGGATGTAACGTTCACTATTATTGCAAAATACCTGGCTACGGCCAGCCGACCAACAGGCCAACGCTCTTCATATGCCATCAATTAAAGCGGTCTGGTCGTGCTACAGACGATCAAGGCATGAAAGCTGATGGTTCTTTGCCAATTGGGTTATCGTCGAGAATACCAGTCCTCTCTGCCTTCATCTTCTCGAAATATTGCGCAATAGCCTGAGATTTGTTTCGACACATGGTCAACTTAACAAATTGTTAAAATATTTTGCTCAATACTATATTATACGAAACTCATTAGTATGAAAAAAATAGGGGTTACGCGTTACGGCCCACCCTTTCTAAAGGCAGGCCAAATGTTTGTGTTGCGCATTGGGAGAACTCGAAACATTAAGAATATCTTTCGTTATTGTGAAAGAGAGAGGTCATATTCTTTTCTCTAAAGAGCGATAATAAATGAAGCTCCCGCTTGTCTGACTTTAAAACTATAAGTCGAAGTTTCGTGGAATAATAGTTCTGTAAATCTGATAGCCAAACATGGAAGATATCGGTATTCGTGCTTTTCTTACTTAATCTCTTGACAAATGGAGAACGTTACTTTGCATGCTCCGATTCATCTTACACCCATAACAGACCATTATTCCTATCCTGTGAAGAATTAAGTCGGGTGTTCGATGAAGTTAATACTTCTGGATAAATGAAAAAATAATTCTTCATCGCGGTACTGTGGCGTGACACGGCGGCGAAGAATGTGACCAAAAATATTAATCCTGTTTTTTCATTCGCCATAACAATATTGAACCATTGATAGTGCAGTGGTGCTATTCATCAACGGATATCATCATCTGCCTTTGGTGTTTGTGCAGTGTAAAGAAATATTACAGCGTTTGTCAAGATGTCGAAGAGTTTCTCGAGCCCAAAGCAAGCCGAATGAAGTCTCTATTGCATGGTATACTTCTATACGATGTACGATGAGCACAATGTGTTCGAATCACAGGAAACACCCGTTATCGAGGCGCTCAACCTTGAAAAATTCACCTTCCTTTATGAAAAAGAGATGAAATCTTCAGCGTACAAATTTCAAGACTTGAAAATTTCAGGAAAAGATATATCTACCCTTATCAGGACTGAAGGACTTGGAAGTTTAGAACAATACATCGAATGCTCACATTGTATGTTAAATGTTAAACCTTCTTAAACGAACTCAATCTTATTAAATATTTTTATATAATTATACGATTGTAATTTTTTATTATATGTAGCTGTTTTAAAACATATCATGTAAGATGTATATTAAAATTGTTTTTTCTTATGATTGTTTCTTTTTCCTATGTTATTTATATATATATATATATATATATATATATATATATATATATTTATATATTATTATATATATATAGTTATATATAAAAGAAAGAAGAAGGTATATATATATATATATATATATATATATATATATATATATAGATATGAAAGAAAGATATATGATAGTTACTATACATATAAGTTGTTACAGAAGAGAAAGAGCATGTAAAGTACCAACAGCAATACAAAAACGTAACCATCTTTAAAACAAGTGTACCCTAACAGTGGCAAATGTTAATTTTGCCATTAACATGGTGAATGGATCAGGCCTCTGAGCCATGGGTACCTCGGTGTGTGACATCATATAGAAATGCAGATGAGTACCTACAAACAAATATTAATAAAGCTGGGTCATAGCATAACAACTCTGAACTAGCAATATAATGGGCTGGGGGCAGTAAATCCAGATCATATCGGCAGCAATAAACTGCTGGTTCCAATCAAACGGCCTGGCAGCGGGTCAGGCCTGGCTGGGTGGGAAGACAACAAAGTGGTGCCTCGTAAAGTTAAATCCATAACATAACATAACATACAATGACGTATTACACGAATGGGCCAGCTCAACATCTAAACAACAAGCGGGCAATATAGTAATAGTAAAACATGCCGCGTAGCAACATTTCAATAAAAGAACATTAAATAAATAAATGGGCCATTCATATGGCTGGCGCTTTTAAATACATAAACCAGCCTGGATCGTGCGACATAGACAAATGTTGTGCCCTGCTATGTTTTTCCCAGAGAATATGTCCGAAAGTTAATGCCATAAACAGTATCTCATGCCGCATAAAACCATTTTCGTGAGGCTATTGGCCAACAGCATGGGCCAGCAGAGCCGTGTCTGGCCGACAAGTTGCCAGTTTCGTATACCGTGCAGCATGGTCCACATGCTCGTGCGTAAATATCGTAAGATCGCAACACGAGCTAAGGCGAATTGTTCCTTTCTAGGCGCAACAACTTCAAGATCGTTTTTCATGCCAAACAAAGCTGTTACATTTGCAGACAGCCTGAACAGTGAAACTGAGCACACGCGCATGCACAGCATCATTAGGTTTCCGTTGCTGCGCATCGTCATTCTTTACCATTATCAGATGGGTGAAAGCAACATCTGTTTCTGAGCCACGCTGCTCGTGCCGGGTCATCTTCTGATTTTGATCGGGCAGATGATGTCGCGAGATGCATCAATATATACCGCTCCTTTGTTCAAAGTTTTTCGAGGTTTCTCGATGGCCCTCACCGATAGCGATGCTGGGTAGTACATTAGCACCCACCAACCACAGGTACATATTGCTCATTCCGTTTTACGAGTGTCGTAATGATACATCGTTGCGCATTAATACCCTTCGTAAAGAGACGCCCGTGGAAGCAGGTCTTATATGTCAATTATCAACACAGCGAGGTCGAGCCCAGCTGGTAGTACCGGCAAACAATTTGTAATGAGACTTCTTTTCTCAACCAATCAGAAGAGTAAAGAATACGTCGAATGAACATATCAGCCCAAAATGGCATGGTTTCCCCGAAGCTGCCAGCCAGCCAGCCAAAGCGTGGCTGCCGCCGTTGCCAGCCAAAGCCGCCAGCCGTGGTGCAGTTCGCGCTGCTTCGTCCTCGCTTACCGCCAAACACTGGATACCATCATGCTGATCACGAATATACTCTAAAGCGTGGTAGCTTTCCACAATGTGCTGGTCAAGGTGCGGTCATGAACCAAGAAAATAATGTAAGACAGCCTCCGGACACACTTGCCGAATAAATCGTTATCATTAACAAAGTACACATTGTCAATAGTAACTGCCATGCAAACGTGGTTCCAATACGTTTTTTCGTTATTACCTTAATACATCAATATTAATTTTTATTTGCTTATCTCTTTTGCACCAGCTCTCAGAAAATTTCAACATGAAACATGAAAAATGATTTTATGCTTTTAACCATTCATTATTGATGGTCATTTACTATATTTACGCCTGCAGGCTGCGTATCATACAGAAGTATTTGACAGCAATGTAGTAGATTGGGAGCCGGCCAGGCATAAACGCGTGCTACCGATGTATTCTGAGCATCACAGCGGGGTGTTCGGGCGCAAAACCCAACATTAGCCTTTCAGCAGTCCTACCTAGTCACGCTTTCTAACTCCATTTTCGCCGCTAACACAGCAATATCTACAAAAACTCACTTCAACAAATCGCGCTTCACAATGAATAACCGTAAAACATAACAAAGCTTTAACCAAACATAACACGTGCCGTTCTTTATACAATCATCACCAGGTAAAAACAACGCTTTCGCCATTGATAACTAAAGATACCAGCAAAATCCAACCTAGCTCACGCGCCGAACACATCATCGAACAGTTAATCACAGTAATATCTATAAAATCATCATTTTCAACAAACAAACAGCTTCAATTGTCATAGTAATAGTTTAACATAACGTACCTAACTTACGAATAAACAGTTGTAAGCGGGCTTTGGGCCTCAGCCCGAAGGGCTGAGGCCTTACCCCTCCTTCGGAGGGGTAACGCCCGCTTACACCCCTTCGGGGTGATCTCCTCGCAGGACTCACCCCGTGAGCGCGTTCCTGAGTGTTCCCTCGTCGGTTATGTGTTGCTTAGATACTCTTGGTTGATGAAAACTGTTTATTCGTAAGTTAGGTACGTTATGTTAAATATTACTATGACAATGTGGAAATAACACTGATTTGTTAGAGAAATGATGAGTTTTGTAAGATATTACTGTGTTAACTGACGATGATGTGTTAGAAAACGTGAGCCTAGGTTAAGTTTTTGCTGAGTAATGCTAGGTTTGCCCTAGACTACATTATATTCTTAGTTCAGGTTATGTTATGTTAGCTTTATTAATGTAAAAACGTTGTTACGTTACCATATATTCGATGGTTAGTATATAAAGAACTTATTTTTGTGTTATGTTTATCCGATACGTTATGTTTACAGTTATTCGTTGTGGAAATAACACTGATTTGTTAGAGAAATGATGAGTTTTTGTAAGATATTACTGTGTTAACTGACGAAGATGGGTTAGAAACGTGAGCCTAGGTTAAGTTTTTGCTGAATAATGTTAGGTTTGCCTTAGACTTTTGCTATGATTATGAATACATCATCGAGTAGCACACTGATTTATATATAACTCAGCTCCCAAGTCTATACATTGCTATCAAATCACCTCTGTATGATACGCAGTTGCCAGATTTACCATTTTGTTTAATAAATATAATAAGTATTGCATCACTTTATGTAGATGGTTAAAGCATAAAATCATTTTCATGTTTCATGTTGAAATTTTCTGAAAGGGGGTGTAGTCTAAAAAGAGATAAGCTTAAAAATAAAAATTAATATTGATATGTTAGAGATATGCTTGAAAAAACGTGTGACTAGGTTACGTTTTGCATGTAATGTTAGTT
Organism: Trachelipus rathkii; assembly: GCA_015478945.1. Taxonomy (NCBI): domain Eukaryota; kingdom Metazoa; phylum Arthropoda; class Malacostraca; order Isopoda; family Trachelipodidae; genus Trachelipus; species Trachelipus rathkii. Next base: position 51,906 of record JABUQX010053490.1, read on the forward strand.
ACTTACTATTGGTAAGTATGGTACTTTGTTAATGATAACAGTTTATTCGGGCTTAAGGTGTGTCAGGTTTGTCGTTGTACATTATTTTCTTAGTTCATGTTACATCATGTTAGCTTTATTGATGTGGAAACCTTATTACGCTAGAGTATATTCGTTGATCGGTATGATAATTAATCAATGTTGTGATAAATGAGAAGTTGAAATATAACACAGGAACCTTACCTCTACAACAACAACAACAACAATAACAACAACAGCCACAGCAACAACAACAACAACAACAGCTCGAACAACCTCGAGAATATATACCATTTTGAACTGATATGGTTCATTCGTATGTCGTATTCTTGTTTACTTTCTTCTGATTGGTTGAAAGAAAGAATCTCATTACCTATAAGGATTGTTTATACATACGAATTTCGCCAGTAAGACATTTTTCGCTGTGTTGATATGATGACCTCTCGTTCTGCTTCTACAGACGTCCTCTTTACGAGGGTATTTGTAATACCCAACGATGTATCATTTACATTTTTTCGTAAAACGAATGGAGAGCAATATATTACCTGTGTTCCAATTGGAGGTGCAAGTAATATACCTTTAATCATATCAGTTGAAGAATTCTTCAATATTATCGAAAGCCTCGAAGCTTGGATAAAGGCTGAGTATGTGTCATCTGTGACATCGTCTCTTGATGAAATCAGAAGTGACAGCTTGAGCGGCTGTAATAGAATAGATGTTGCTTTCACTGCATCTGATAATGTTAAAAGTATTGATGTACGCAACTATTGGAAACCTAATGATGCTGTCACATTCATGCGTACGTGTATAGGTTTCACTGTTCAGACATCTGCAAATATAACAGCTTTGTTTAACATGAAAAACGACTTAAAGTCTCATCTTAAAGTTGTTGCCATACTCGAGGACTTAATTCATATAGCTCATGGTGTAATCTACGATATTTACACTGAAACATATGGATTCCCGTATAATGCAGTATACAGAAATGCCCTAATAACTATCAGCCAGGATACGTTTACTTCTCGCTGGCGGGCGCGAGTGAGTGCTGTTGAACCGAAATATGCAGAAAAATGGTTTTGTGCAGCAAGTTGTATTTATGCTTACATTCTTTCGGATGGTGTTGAATCTCTGGAGAAACATATAGAACTTGCTCAATTTATACAGAATCCTATGTCCATCCACCTGATTAGATGGTTTAATATATTTAAAAAACTTATATGTATGAATGTATTTATTTATTTAATGTTCTTTTTATTGGAAATTATATGTTATACAATTGAAAACATGTTTTACTGTCCCCTTATGTACGCTTTGTTGTTTAAGATGTTGGGGCTGGCTGTTTATTCGTGCAGTCATTGTGTGTTAAGTATGTTATGTTCATAGTTTAGCTTTACAGAGAATAAAAACTTTACTTTGTTTGTCTTTACCCAATAGGTATTATGCTAGTGTTAAGTGTGGATCTTTGTTAAGGTTAGCAGTTTATTCTTGCTTAAGATGTGTCTGGTTTGCCTTTTGTACATTATATTCTTAGTTCAGTTGATGCTATGTTAGCTTTATTAATGTGAAAACTTTGTTACGTTAGAGTATACTCATCGGTCTGTATGATAATTACACACGGTTATGGTAAATTTTTGTTACATATCACCATGTTAATGTAAAATTAACATTGTTATGTTAGAGACACGCTTGACAAAGTGTGAATAAGTTACGTTTTTGTATGTTATGTTTTTTTTTTTTTATTATATATATATATATATATATATATATATATATATATATATATATATATATATATATATATATATATATATATATATATATATATAAATAAATATATATATATATATATATATATATATATATATATATATATATATTATATATATATATATATATATATATATATATATATATAAATAACATAGGAAAAAGAAACAATCATAAGAAAAAACAATTTTTAATATACATCTTACTTGATATGTTTTAAAACAGCTACATATAATAAAAAATAACAATCGTATAATTATATAAAAATATTTAATAAGATTGAGTTCGTTTAAGAAGGTTTAACATTTAACATACAATGTGAGCATTCGATGTATTGTTCTAAACTTCCAAGACCTTCAGTTGTGATATAGGTATAAATATCTCTTGCTGATATTTTCAAAGATTGTTCTTTGTACCCTGGCGATTTCATCTCTTTTTCATAAAGGAAGGTGAATTTTTCAAGGTTGAGCGCCTCGATAACGGGTGTTTCCTGTGATTCGAACACATTGTGCTCATCGTACATCGTATAGAGTATACCATGCGAGAGGTTAATAAGTTCGTCCAGTAAATCAACTTCATTCAACCTTTTAGATATTTCTTCGTGCATCTTGATAAACGCTGTAATATTTTCTTTACCACTTACACAAACACCAAAGGCAGTGGGTCGGAATATCCCCGTTGAATTAGGTCTCCACCACCTACGTAAATCAATGGATTCAATATTGTTATGTAGTGAAAAAACAAGAGTTAATCTTTTTGAGTCACATTCTTCGCCGCCACTGATCGCAACTCCCCACGAATTTGTCACTGATGAAGAAATGTACTTTTCATTTATCCAAGTATTAACTTCTTCGAAGGATAGGAATAATGGTCTGTTATGGGTGTAAGATGAATCGGAACATGCAAAGTAACGTTCTCCATTTGTCTTACGATGGAAAGTTAAGTTAAGAAAAACTTTTGGATGCGATATCTTCCATGTTACAATATCGTTTACAAATTTATTATTCACGAGAGAAACCATTTTTATAGTTTTAAAGTCAGACAAGCAACTGATGAAGAGCTTCATTTGTCGCTCTTTTAAGAAGAATGTAATCCTCTCTCACAATAACGAAAGATGATGTAACAAACCAGTTTATACAATGCTAACCCTAAACGACAACCCTAACAAGAAGGATGGGCGTGGCTTATAACTATTGCGTAATGTTATTTTTTTCATACCCCTAATGGGTTTCATTTGTAATATAGTATTAGGCAAAAATGTTATTAACGTTAATATGTTAGAGGTACGAAACCAAACAAGAATCATAGGTATTGCGTAATATTTCGAAAAGTGGGAGGAGTTTGAACAATTTCTCGACTTGTATTTGATAACTCTAGTGAAACAGGAACCACATCAGCTTCGTACATGTTCGTTCTGTATGCATTGTTAGTTACTTTAGTGTTGTTAAGTATGAAACTTTGTTAATGTTAGTCATTTATTCGATCATAAGGTATGTTAGGTTTTGTCATTGTGCGTTATATCCCTAGTTCAGGATATGATATGTTAGCTTTATTGATGTGAAAAACTTTGGTACGTCAGCATATATTTGTTGGGGTATGGTTATGCTAAATTTTTGTTAAATGTTACTATGTTAATGTAAAATAATAGTGATATGTTAGAGATCTGTTTGAAAAAAAAGTGTGAATATGGTACGGGCTGTAAGCAATGTCAGTTACTTTCCTGTTGCCAAGTATGGTATTTTTGTTAGGTTTGATGTTATACATTATATTCTTGCATCAGGTTATGTTATGTTAGCTTTATTGATGTGAAAACTTTGTTATTTACTGTTTTACTGTTTTAGTTTATGTAAAAATGTAAATTTTTTACGTTATAAACATAAAAAGAATAAAAATTTTAGTAAAAACAAAAAGGTTTAAAGAAATAAAGTTAAAAATTAAAAGTTTTTTTAAAAAAACAAAACAAAACTAAAAAGTTTTAAAGAAATAAAATTAAAAATAGCTAAAAGTTTTTTAAAACAAAAAGTTTTAAAGAAATAAAGTTAAAATAAATAAAAGTTTTTAAAACAAAAAGAAAAAAAGATGTGAAAGGCTACGTTCTATATGTTTTGCTAGTTACTTTACTGTTGTTAAGTATTGAACTTTGTTAATGTTAGTTGTTTATTCGTGTTTAAGGTATGTTAGGGTTGATGTTATGTTAGCTTTATTGATGTGAAAACTTTGTTATGTCAGCATATATTCGAGGGTTAGTATAAAAAAGAACATATGTTTATCCAAATGATACTCGAAATATGACTGGAGTCAACAGATCAATAGATCAATACCCCAATAGATCAGGGTTGGGGGGAGGTAGGGGTGGTTTGATTTACTGATTCAGTGATTTACCGTTTTAGGGTATGTAAAAACACAATTTTTTTACGTTATAAACATAAAAAGAATAAAATTTTTAGTAAAAACAAAAAGTTTTAAAGAAATAAAGTTAAAAATTAAAAGTTTTTTTTTAAAAAAACAAAACTAAAATGTTTTAAAGAAATAAATTTACAAATAGCTAAAAGTTTTTTGAAACAAAAAGTTTTAAAGAAATAAAGTTAAAAATAAATAAAAGTTTTTAAAACAAAAAGAAAAAAAAGATGTGAAAGGCAACGTTCTATATGTTTTGCTAGTTACTTCACTGTTGTTAAGTAATGAACTTTGCTAATGTTAGCCGTTTATTCGTGTTTAAGGTATGTTAGGTTTTTCGGTGTGTGTTATATTCTTGGTTTAGACTATGATATGTTAGCTTTGTTAAGCCAAAAACTTTGTTACGTTGGCATATATTCGTTGATCAGTATGATAATTAGGTACGATGATGATAAATATTACAGTGTTAATACGAAAATAGTAATGATATGTTAGAGATATGTTTGAAAAAGTGTGAATAAGTTACGTATTGTATGCAGATGTTAGTTACGTTACAGTTGTTAAGTATTGAACTTTGTTAATGTTGACTGTTTATTCGTGTATAAGATGTGTTAGGATTGTGAGTGTACATTATGTTCGTAGTTCATATGATCCTATGTTTGCTTTATTAATATGAAAACTTTGTTACGTTAGCATATATTCATTGATCAGTAAGATACTTACACAAGGTTGTGATAAATTTTTGTTAAATGTTACTATGTTAATGTAAAAACATCAGTGACATGTTAGAAAAAGTGTAAGTAGGTTCCGTTCTGCGCTCAATGTTAGTTACTTTACTGTTGTTAAGTATGGAAGTTTGTTAATGTTAACTGTTTATTCCTGTTTAAGATGTGCTAGGTTTGTGAATGTACGTTATATTCGTAGTTCGGATGCTGCTATGTTTGCTTTATTGATGTGAAAACTTTGTTACGTTAGCATATATTCATTGATCAGTATGATATTTAGACAAGGTTATGATAAAATTTTGTTAAATATTACTATGTTAATGTAAAAATATCAGTGATATGTTAGAAAAAGTGTAAGTAGGTTCCGTTCTGCACTCAATGTTAGTTACTTTACTGTTGTTAAGTATGGATCTTTGTTAATGTTAGCATATATTCATTCATCAGTATGATAATTAGACAAGGTTATGATAAAATTTTGTTAAATATTACTATGTTAATGTATAAATATCCAGGATGGGGGGGTGGGGAGGGGGGGGTGGTTTGATTTACTGATTTACAGGTTTAGGGTATGTAAAAACCCAAATTTCTTAAGCTATAAATATGAAAAGCGTAAATTTTAGTAAAAACAAACTGTTTAAAGCATATAAAACAAAATAAATGAAAGTTTTGTGTTATGTTATACAAAATATGACATGAATCAACAGATCATAGATGGGGAGGGGTGTGAGGGAGGGGAGGCTGAGGAGACAGGGGTCAATAGATCATAGATGGTGAGGGTCGGGAGGCTTGGGAGGCTGGGATGAGGCCGGGAGGGCTCAAGAGGCTCCAGAGGCTCCAGAGGCTTTTGAGGGTGTTTGATTTATATAAAAAACGTAAATTTTTTTGTTATAAACTTAAAAGATAAAAAAAATGTTTAATTTTTTAATTTTTTTTAATTTTTTTAAAAAAAAAATTTTAAATTTTTTAAATTTTTAATTTTTTTTAAAAAAATTTTTAAATTTTAAATTTTTTTAATTTTTAAAAATTTTTTTTTAATTTTTTAAAAAAATTTTTTTAATTTTTAATTTTTTTTTAATTTTTTTTTTTTTTTTTTTTCTGTATTGAGGATACATCATAAGAAAGATGTATACCAAGTTTCGTTGTTCTACGCCAATATTTCAGTTTTTGTGGGGCTAGCATCCCCCCGTGGGGTGCTCACTGCAAATTAACACTGGTTTCAGCAATGATACCTTATATGATAGGTGTATACCAAGTTTCAGTTTTCTACGTCAATATTCAATGTTTGACGGGGCTAGCATCCCCCCCTTGGATCCTCACCATAATTTAACACTGTCAGCAGTAATGATACCTTATATGATAGGAGTATACCAAGTTTCATCCTTCTTACGACAGTATCTGCTTGTGGCTAGCATCCCCCATGAGTGTAATAATTAACCCCGTATGATATGAGTACCTTATATGATAGGTGTATACCGAGTTTCAGCTTTCTACGTCAATATTTCAGGTTTGGCTGGAATCCCCATCTGTGGGACCCTAGACACCCTATATGGACTTATAACCATTATATTCGAACTCTACGACCTCTATAACCCATATATAAGAATACCAACATTGTTGTTATACGACTGTTTATTAACACGGCTCGCTCCGCACCGGCTCCAGCACCGGTGCCGGAGCCAACCCCCAGAATCCAATACCAACTCTTTTTAGAAACTCAACTCTGAATCCCCCTCACCAAATTTCCAACCACTATGAGCACTTTGATTTTTATCGGGGTGGGTCTCCTCCTTCGGGGGGACCCAGGGGACGTAGCTTCGTATACAAAGAGGTTATCTCACCATCTAACACCCCTTCAAATTTTAACCCGATACGATAAACCTAACTACTACTACCACTACTACATAATAATAATAATAATAATAATAATAATAATAATAATAATAATAATAATAATAATAATAATAATAATAATAATAATAATATAATAAAAGAAAAAGTAACTTGGAAAATGAGAGAGAGAGAGAGAGAGAGAGACATAGAATTTATATATATATATAACTATATATTAAGATTATCTATATATATATATATATATATATATATATATATATATATATATATATATATATATATATATATATATATATATATATATATATATATATATATATATATATATATATATATATATAAAAAAAAATACTGATCTCGCTTGCAAAAATCTAGAGCCTCAACATACATTGTTGTTGTTGTTGGAGTTATATATATATATACTATATATACATATATATTATTATATATATTATTAATATATACATATATATATATTATTATTATTATATATATATATAAGGTTGGTTATTATTATTATATATATATAGTATATATATATATATATATATATATATATATATATATATATAATAATAATAAAAATAATAATAATAATAATAATAATAATAATAATAATAATAATAATAATAATAATAATAATAATAATAATAATAATAATAATAATAATAATAATAATAATAATAATAATAATAATCTTCAGTGAAATATATTGTTCAAAATGAATAACAAACATTGTGTAATCCGTGCGACCTTGAACTGACTCTTCCCTTCTTCTTTTTCTTCTTCTTCTTCTTCTTCTTCTTCTTCTTCTTCTTCTTCTTCTTCTTCTTCTTCTTCTTCTTCTTCTTCTTCTTCTTCTTCTTTTTAGCATTTAACTTATATAAATTTTAAACTAAAATTTCTTTCCTTTATCCTTCTCTGTAATAATAATAATAATAATAAATAATAATAATAATAATAATAATAATAATAATAATAAATAATAATAATAATAATAATAATAATAATAATAAATAATAATAATAATAATAAATAATAATAATAAAATAAAAATTCATTCAAACGGTGTTGGAGCAGGAGTAAGAACCGCGCCCGGAGCCGGAGGTTGAACCAAACCGCTGCCGCGGCCGGAGCCGGAACCGGAGCCGGAGTCGGAGTCGGAGTCGGAGTCGGAGTCGGAGTCGGAGTCGGAGTCGGAGCCGGAGTCAAAGCACCACACAACTCGAAATTATGAGCACTACGTGATCATAATTTCTTCGACTTAATAATAATAATAATAATAATATGTATGTGTATGCGCACGCGCGCGTAATAAAAAATAATACAAACAAACA
>JABUQX010053490.1:65000-75000 GCA_015478945.1 Trachelipus rathkii
GGTAAAGAGGATAAGGTAACTGTTAGTATTATAGGATAATTAGTTTATTGAGTTTTGTAGTTAAGATATATGCTGGTATTTTGGTCGAAAGAGTGCGTCGAATGACTGAAGAACTAATTTGGGGAAAAACAAGGTGCGCTTAGAAGTGGTAGAGGATGTGTGGATCAAATCTGTACATTGAAACAAATGATTGGGGATAATGAGGGAGGAAAAAGAATAAATTGTATTTAGGATTTATGGATTTGCAACAGGCGTATAATTGGATTAATAGGGAAGCTCTATGGCAGGTGTTAGTGATATGATGTTGGTGGTAAGCTTCTGAAAGGAATCAAAACTATGTATGACGATAGTGAAGTGAGGCGTGTGTAAGAATAAATAGAGACGAAAGATTAGTTTAATATTAATAGCGGAATGAGACAGGGATGTGTTCTCCTTGGAGATCCAATCTGTATATGGATGAGGTTATAAAAATTAGAGGTAGGGGTGACAAGGATCGTGTTAGAATGTGATGGAGAATGAAAGAGAGTGGAGGGTTCCATACCTATTATATGAGGATGATTTGGTTTGTGGCGCGAATTGAAGAGAGTTTTTGAGAGACTTGTAGAGAGATTGGTAGGTGTGTAAAAGGAGGGCTTGAAAGTAAACATAGATAAGAGTAAGGTTATGTTAGGTGAGTGAGGACAGACTTCAGTGTGAAGTTATGTTAGATGGTGAGCAGCTGGAAAAAGTGTCTGAATTTAAATATTTAATATATATGTTGAATGAAAAGGGAGCGGATGATGCAGAGTGTAGTAGGAAAGTTGTGAATGGCACTAAGGTGGCTGGTGCAATTAAATCGGTGGTGGATGTAAAGAGACTTAAGTTTTGAGTGAGCTTAGGGTCTTACATGAGGGTATGTTTTTACCCGTGTTAATGTATATTAGGTGGTACTATATATATATATATTGTTAGATATATATATATATTATTATTATTACATGATATACATGAATATATATATTATTGTTGAGCATTGGTTATATTATTACTGTTATTATTATTGTTGGTTATTATTGCTATTAAGGCTATATATATATATATACTGTATATACATATATATATATTATTATTATTATGTTATTATTATTATTATTATTATTATTATTATTATTATTATATATATACATATATATATATATATTATTATTATTAGATATATTATTATATATTATTACATATATATATATATATATATATATATATATATTATTATTATTATTACATATATATAAATATATATTATATTATTATTATTATTATTATTATTAAATTGCCATTATTGTAACTATAGATCTATATGTCTACATCTATATATATATATAATATATTATTGTATATATATATTATTATTACATATATAAGTACAATGTGTTCAGATGGACAATCAGTGGCGTGTTAGGTGTGAAAGGAAATGATAAAATGAGGAATGAACGTATTATAGAGTTGTTTGGTGGGAGAATTGGGTAAATGAGAGAATAAAGGGAAAGTACGTTGAGATGGTATGGTCATGTGGAAAGATGGATGATAGTCGGTCGGTTAAAACGGATGTATAGTGGTGGAGTGAGTTGGGAATCAACCGGATGGGAGACCAAAAAAAAGTGGATTGAGTCAGAAAAGAAATGCCTGAGGAAAAAAATGTGAGTTTGGCAGAGGCGAGAAGAAGGATGCATAACAAGAGTGAATGGCGGGGGTTTGTGAAGAGGTATGGCTGTAGCCCACCTGGCCGTAATGAACCCCACATTGACGAGATGTCATAGTGAGGGTCCATCGCTGTGAAGCCCTAGGGTGAATTTTTCTGACTGCGACGAGTTCTCACTAATTAGTATAAAGGGGCGGTGTAAGGCTGGGCTTTCTTTCTACTGGTTTCCTATTCTTCTACTATTTTTCTGTTTCCGATGCTTGTCACGCACCTTACCCCCCAGTCTTGGGGAGAGAAGATGGGTGATGATGTTGATGATGATGATGATATAGGCGATATATATATATATATATATATATATATATTTATATAGCAAGTATATATATATATATATATATATATATATATATATATATATATATATATATATATATATATATATATATATATATATATATTTTTATATCAAGTTTTCATAAAAGTACTCTGTACTTGTAGTAAAATCCATGTACTTGTACTTGTACTTGTACTTGAACAAATTCTAGAGTACTTGTACTTGTACTTGTACTTGAACAATTCTAGAGTACTTGTACTTGTACTTGACAAAATGTACTTGAACCCAAGCCTGATATATATATATATGGTTATTAAGTTATATATATATATATATATATATATATATATATATATATATATATATATATATATATATATATATATATATATATATATATATATATATATATATATATATATATATATATATATATATATATATATATATATAAATATATATAGATATATATATATATATATAAGTATATATATATATATATATATATATATATATATATATATATATATATATATATATATATATATATATATATATATATTATATATATATATATATATATATATATATATATATATATATATATATTAGTGATGTACCGAGTCCATATTTTATGCAGAATTCGAGTCCAAGTTCAAGTCCAAGTTATTTCAAATCTTATATTACTGAATCGGATAATTTTAAGATTTAATAATAATAATAATAATAATAATAATAATAATAATAATAATAATAATAATAATAATAATAATAACAATAATAATAATAATAATAATAATAATAATAATAATAATAATAATAATAATAATAATAATAATAATAATAATAATAATAATAATAATTAAAATAAAAATTTTAAATCACAAAAGGAAAAGCGAATTTAAGTAGTGTATTTAAAATATCGCCTAACCAAAAAAAAATATATAATGAAATAATAATGTAGTATGGACTATCTATGGGACAATCTGTTGAGGGACAAATTCGCCACAAAGAGGGTTAGGGTTCGAACTCTCTTCCGGATCCAAGACAGTAATTACCTAGAGCGGTTCCCCTCCATGAATAGGGCAATGCCCGTGAGATGTGAAATTTATATAAAAAAATGTTCTAGGATGAATGTTTTCCTCTTAATCCTTAAGTTCGGTGAACATCTCAAACAGCAGTCAGCAAAGTTCTTTCAAAATGTAGGTCAGTTGCGGTACACTTTTAATCATTCGACCATGGTCCAAGAAGAACTAACGAAAATACAGGCCATAACTAATGCTAAAAAAACTTTCAGCAATGCATGACGTTATACCATTCGTTGGAACTGCACTCTGCAAATGATGATAGAGATGTAAGAACTTAATTAATCTTACTAACTGTACTAATGTTCTAATGATAAAATAAATATCTTAAGATCTCATAGAAATTCCATTTTAATTATCTGTATCACTGTACTCCATAGAAAATATCACCATGATGATCAACAAAAAAAAATCGTCATTAGTAGTTAACATCAGTTCTTTTGTAACCACTCTTAAGAGAGTATTAGTATACTCAGACAATGACAGTCAAATTATAAAAATGATGAGAGCCATGACATTGAGAGAAATTAACAAATGATTCGATTTCCGAGAGAGCAACAACGACTTGTATTCTATAGCTACGTTTTTGGAACCTAGAAACGAAAAAAAAATCACCCCTCAATTTTTCAAGTATAAGGTTAATAAAGTCAGTGTCTGCAGAAAACGTAAAGAAATTCAAAATTAGAATTCTAAAATAGTTAAAAAAAATTGCATCACAACCATCCACTAACACCTCTATTTTGAAAGATAATTAATCATCTGAAGCAATCATCAAAAATTGTCAACCAATAAGTCAAAGACTTTATTGTATAGTAGAAGATGTATGCGGAGATGTATCCTGATCTTTCATAGTTAGCAACACAAGGACTTACCTTGGTTGTCAGCCATGGTGTTGCTGAACGTCTCTTTACTACTGCTTATCTGATCTATGATGAATTACGTAGTAGAGAGAGCTGAGAGAGAGCTGAAAGATTTTTTATAAGTAAAGCCTTTTAATAATTGATTTCAACTATTGATTATGTATCAACCGTAGCTCAATAAATTAATGAAGTGGTTTTCCTCTTTCAAAGAATGCTGGTTGGGGATAGAGGTTGGTGGAATGCTTGTAAGGGTGGAACCTCTTCCTGCATCCTGGAAGCAAACGAAATTGAGTACATTTTATTCATTTAACTCTTTTATGGCTAAACTCTCACAATAGGCTTAAATTTTCCACTTATACCAAGTATAAAAAGTGGTACATTACCAGTAATATGTAACATCTGCACTCGCATTCGAGAATATTTAAGAAAAATAATTTGCGAATTGTATGACTCGTTATATACTTCTTCACAATCATCAACTATTAACGTTTCGATCCTTACACCATTCGCATTAAGATCTGAATAAAGAAAAGCATGACGATCGCCTATATTATATATAGTATATATATATATAATATGTTTATATATATATATATATATATATATATATTATATAGTAATATAGTGAGTGTTTGTTTATATATATATATATATATATATATATATATATATATAGGAGATAAGGGGGGGGGTAACACATTACAGTTAAAGTAAATAATCTTTCCGTCATTAACTTACAGCGTGTGATAAACGTGATCTTTTGAAGCTTCTCTAGTAAGGCCAATGTTGCACTCTTGTTGACGTTTTCTGACGTTCCGTCTTGATTAACCGATCCTTATGATTTATGTATTTGCCCCAAGTTAACAAAATATTTTTTTGTTCACCTGCCTTTTGTTTACTCTTTCCCTCAGGAAATAGCCACATAACTAAATACTGCTTATTAAACTCTTAGGTCAAGCAATATCATACTGCAAGCTACTTTCCTTAAAGCTTTTGATACTGCATTTGCTGTTAAGCATCCATGCGACTGGCAATCCCAATCATTATTCTGCTTTGTCTGTGAATGAGATTGGAGTTCCAAAATTCAAATCATACGATTTGTCCAGCTAATCCTATTTCCATGAAGGAGAATTGACCAACACCATCAAAGTAAGTCCTAAAGTTTTCAATGACTATATATAGTTATATATATATATATATATATATATAGTATATATATATATATATATATATATATATATATTTATATATATATATATATATATATATTATATAAATATATATATATATATATATATATATATATATATATATATATATATACTGTGATTAAATACACACTCTGCTTCTTATAGATCTTTGAAAGAAAAAAATACAATAGAATATCTCATTTTATTGTTTTTGAAATATTTTAAAAAATAAAACTTAAAAATCTGACTTTTCTTATATATAAGAAGATGTCCAGTTTTCTATAACATTTACTATTACATACTCCTAATACGACAGAAACACGGTTTGCAAGGTGCAAAGTGCTGACATATGAAAGATATATATGAATAAGAGAGCAGATATAGAAAGAGTTGTTATATATATATATATATATGTTATAAGATAAAGAGTATATATGATATTATTATAACATATTATATATATATATATATATATATATATATATATATATATATATATTATTATACATCAGTATGACTCAGCAACTTTCTTTACCACTCCTTCTCTCTATATATATTATACATATATATATATGAAATATATATATTATATATATATATATATTATTATTATATAGTTGTTAACTGTCATATATGTTATTTATCATATATTATATATATTATTATTATGTTATTTATATTATTATTATTATATATATATATATAGCATATATATATATATTATATATTATATATATAAATATATATATATAAATATATATATTTATATATATATATATATATATTATATATATTACATAAATATTTTTTCATATATTATTATTATATGATAGATATATATATATATTATTTATTAAAATACTGAGATTCCTGCTGTTCTTTTTATGTTAAACGTTTTCGAGTTTTCGAGTTTTCGAATCATATAATAATTCGATAATACTATAATATCCTGGCACAATTATAATAACTACAATATTCCTAATATCTTATCCTATATTTTTTTACTTATTTGTTATTTAAAATATTATATGTTATAAAATTGTCAGCTTACAATGTGATAGCATGAAACATATTTAATTTTTAAACCGGTATTTTATAAACAATTTTTTGTTGGGTAAATTAGTACACGGTCCGATCCCCGCCATCCGATTTGCTTGAGCGCCATTTTTAATGGTTAAAAGCGTTAGAAGATGAATATGGGTTATTCTTATATTTTTTCGTTTTAATTTTTGTACACCTGAGGCTTACTCATGTACACCAAAAAATAACACAATTTATCGTAATATATGAATTTTTTAACAAAAATAGACTGTTTATAATGCTTAATTCAAATGAACAGCAGCACGAGTGCAGGAGTTCTGATAATATATATATATATATATATATATAAAGATATATACATATTATTATATATATATATATATATATATATGTTATTATATACATATATATATATATATATATGAGTTACTACATATATATATATATCTTTTCATAGTATTATTAGAGTTCATAGGTGTCACAAAAATTTTTTCTCCTCTCCTATGTCAGATATCACAACCAGGTTAGTTTTCTTAGTATATTATCCCTAGCCTTCACATTGTTTCACTTAGTTCAATTAATAAATTAATTCAGTAATTAAATAGCAAATTTGCAACTTTTATAAATATATTTGTTAAATCAAAAAAGATTGGCCAATTTATATATGTTGTTTGCAACGATGTTATTAGAATTTTATGTTCCAACGGATAGTTTCATTGAGTACGGGCCACGCCCAGCATTTTGCTTGTTCACCTACCGCTACGCTCGCGACGTTAGGCACGCAGCTGGCATGGGTATAAGTACGGGCGGCGGCATGGCGATGGCATTGCGCATTGGTTCGAAAGTTATGGTTAGCAGCTCAACGCCCTCGCATTGGCGAGCTGGTTTTTTGTTTTTCAACAAATTGACACAAACCGGGAACGTTTTTTGGCTTGTTTAAAATTAATAGGTAATAGATATATATATATATATATATATATATATATATATTATAAATGTTGCTATTATAAATATATAAACATATACATAAATATATATATATATATATATATATATATAGTATATATATATATAGTGTTGCTATTATATATATAATGTTTAATTTTATACAGCATATATATATATATATATATATATATATATATATATATATATATATATATATATATATATATATATATATATATATATATGGAACAATCACAAAATTTTCCATGGTTCTATATTATCTTACACTTCATTCATACTTGTAATTAGCAACGTTCTGAATTGCTCTTCGAAATTCATTCATTCCTAATCCAACAAGTTTACTCTTCACTCTCCTACTTAATTTAAAAAATATACTATGTTGTCTCTCGAATTGCTACTAGTCTCAGGTTTTCAGATTCTATTCTTGATGACCGGGATATGATCTTTCGGTGGAATCTCCTCAACTTTGTGAAGTTCAACAAGCTAAAAACTTAACTTCGTATTCCATTCTTAAAAAGCAATTCCTAATTTACCATTTCCTTCGACGGTTCTGTCGTTTCTTACTAGACAGACGGCCGACATTAGGCAGGACACTCTAAAACTTGGGAAATTTGTTCTCCATCCGTCATTACCTGAAACCGTGACGTCGGTACTGTTTTCTTTTCAACAGACAATACAACGACCAGTTTAAAAATAATTTGACTTTTTGATTTCCACAATCCTTGTGATATCTTCGTAGCGAAAGTTATACATACTCACATGATTATGTAATGCAGATGTGCAATTTCAAGCTGATTCTATGTAGTACCCCTGTAGGATTCTCTATTTTTTTTACTCTACTGATAACTAAAATCTATCCCACAACATCAGGAGCTAGGAATCCACAAGCAACAATATTTTTTATATAAATTACGAAATCTTGAGTTTTTATCTTTATACAAAAATATAGCCAATTACTTATGGTACTTATATAAAATAAAATGTCTCAATGTTATTCACCAATATTAATTAAGCCACGATTTGAGTTATTTAGTCGAAATAAAAAAGAACGTCCATTTAATAAAGATAACATTTTTTTTAGTTAAAATTTGTCGATACGTGTTGACATATAATTTGACAATACTATTAATTGCATTACAAAATATTGGAACAAATTATCACACAAAATATTATTTAAAATCTGAATTCTAGGCAATATATAATTAGAATTTAAAAACAGCCCTTAAATATATGTCTTCTCTCTCTCTCTCTCTCTCTCTCTCTCTCTTCTCTCTCTCTCTTCAGTTTCTTTTCGACTGTAGAATTATTTCTTCACTCACTTTATACAATCGTTATAACAATGGACACTGCTCTTCTAAACTTTGAAATCGCGTCCCTCCTCCATCGAGGACTCATGCAACACGCCTTTCAACACAGTCTAGGCTTTTCCTTTATCTGTCAAACTCTCTGACTCAACATTTAACCGCTATTTAATAGATAAAGTCTGGAAGGCTCCCTTTACCTGTTTCCCCAATTTTCTTTGACGTTCACTCTTTCAAACCCTGGCCGTGTATCTGGGGATTTCGGCCTTTAATTTGCCCCAGATTTTGGAAATTTCCCCAACTCTGGTGGAATTTGGTAAGCATCTGCCCTTTGCTCACCATATATATATATATATATATATATATATATATTCCATATATATATATATATATATATCTTGTTGTTGTTGTCATTGTTGTATATTATATATATATATATATATATATATATTTATTGTTATTATTATTATATATTATATTGTTATTAATATATTATTATATTATTATATTATATATTATATATTGTTATATTATTATATATATATATATTAGAAGTTATTAATAAATATATATGTTGTTATTATTATTATAATATATATATTATTATTTATATATTATTGTTATATATTATTATTATTAAGTTATTATTACATATTACAAACAAACATATTAGTACAGTAGTACATATATATAATATATATATATATATATATATATATTTTATATATTGTTGCTATATTATATATACATACATATATATATTTATATATATAAATCTTGAGATATGAAGTACTGTTATTATTAGTATTATATATTAATATTTATTTACATATTATATTATTATTGCACATATACATATAGATATATACAATATATATAGCATATATATATATAGTTATTATATATATATATATATTATTATTATTATTATTACAGCAGTTATATATATATATATATATATATATATATATATATATATATATATATATATATATATATATATATATATATATATATTATATATATATATATATATATATTATTATTATTATTATTATTATTATATATATATATATATATATATATATATATATATTTTTGTTATATGTATTTTTATAAATATATATATGATATATATATATAAAATATCGTTCTTCTTCAGCTTTTATAGAAAATGAAATTTTGTGGGTAACTATTTTTTATGTTTACTATTATTTAGTGTTTAATTAATATTTATGATTTTCAATTATTAACGCAAAAAAAAATAATAAAAAAAAAGATGCAGAAAATGAGAGATAAAAGCCTACATTCAAAATGCTCTTGTTGCACGTATGCTCATTAAACAATATTGGATACAAATCATACAATTTATCAGGATTCAGAATGATAATTAAGATAAAAATACATCATTTCATTGGTATTTAAATTTTAAAATTTACTTTAGCATTAAAATAATTAAAATTTTAAGTCAATTCAAATTTTTATAATTAATACAATTCTATTAATTACAATTCCCGAATACTTGTAATAATTTTTTATTTT
>JABUQX010053490.1:82500-85000 GCA_015478945.1 Trachelipus rathkii
AATTTATAAAATATATATATATATAATTAATGTGTTGTTACTTCTTTTGCAATACCTCGTATATATAAATATATATATATATATATATATATATATATATATATATATATATATATATATATATATATATATATATATATATATATATATATAGTATATATATATATATATATGTTATTATATATACATATATATATATAATTTTTATATATAAACGTTGGATGGAAAAATTATTATGGATGGAGATTTTATTAAGATACAGAACAGTAGTAGGAACGTAATACTGCAGCAAATTGTATATATATATATATATATATTATATATATATATATCCGCATATATATATATATTATACATATATATATATATTATTATATGTTGGTTATTTATATATATATATATAGTTATTTATATATATATATAGCATAGTTGTTATATATATATATATATATATATATATATATATATATATATATATATATATATATAATATTATATTATTATATAAATATATATATATATATATATATATATATATATATATATATATATATATATGAAGAGTATATATGTTGTTGCTGAAATATATATATGTTATATATATATATTATATATATATATAGAGTATATATATATATATATATGTTATTATGTCTGTATTTATCTCTTTCAAGAAAGGGCAGCCAGAAGGCTGCGTAGCAACCCGTCGTACGTGTCCCCTTTGTTTTTGGCCCCTTGACCGCCTTTACTTAGGGGGCTTAGCCCTTTTGATGTTTTACCCTGATATTTCGGTCCTGATACCGTATCAAGGCCCTGAAATTGACCTTTCATAGCTAAGTCAGGGATTAAGTGGGAATAAATCGAGTTCGTATAGGTACCTGTCGTACCTGCTGTAGGGAACTGTCCTAACATGAGGTCATGTAGGTACCTGCCCTAACTTGAGTTCCTGTATGTAACTGTCCTAACTTGAGTTCATTTTATTTCCATCCACATTCACACCTACACCTACACACACACGCACAAACACACCTGCTAGGCTACTTATACACACACGCACACCCGCTAGGCTACTTATACACACACACATACACCCACCCATAGACACTTACGCTCACACCTACACCTACACACACACAAACACACACACATGACACATACACACATACCTAGACACATACACCCGCCCTATATACACACACACCCACCCTCACCAACCCCGCCATAGATACATACACCCACCCTAGATACATACACCCACCCTAGCTTCACACCTACACTCTACACTCTACACACACACATACACTTATACACACTATGACACTTATACACACATACTTACACTCACCCATAGACACTTACACTCACCCATAGACACTTACACTCACCCATATACACTTACACTCACACACACACACACACACACACACGCACACACGCACACACGCACACACGCACACACACACACACACACTCTTGTCATCCTCAGCTTTGATGCCTCAGCTTTGACGCCTCAACTTTGATGCCTCAGCTTTGATGCCTCAACTTTGATGCCTCAGCTTTGATGCCAGCTTTGATGACTCATCTTTGATGCCTCATCTTTGATGGCTCATCTTGGATGGCCTAACTTTGATGGCTCAACTTTGATGGCTCAACTTTGATGGCTCAACTTTGATGACACCTATATTGATGGTTCAGCTTTGATGGTGCCTATCTTGATGGCTCATCTTTGATGGCTCAGCCTTATTGATGGTTCATCTTTGATGGCACCTATATTGATGGTTCATCTTTGATGACTCAGATTTATTGATGGTTCAACTTTTACGGTTCAACTTTGATGGTTCCCAATCACCGTAAGGAGTGTCTAGGGGTGTCATATGAGATCCCTATGTGTGTCAGACGAGTGCCAATGAGTGCCAAGTGAGTGCCACATAGTGCCACGAGAGTGCCAACTGAGTGACACTTTTTCAAGCCTTTTTTAGCCTCCCCCGAGCATAGAATAGCCATAATATTGGTGTCTACCCCTAAGTTATAAGGTATGAGGAATCGATTGGTGTATATTATAAGTTGCTAGGATGCTTCCTACTATGAGTTAGCTTTTTCTAGCCTACCCTGAGCCTAGAATATCCCTAATATTGGTGCCTTACATATATATATATATATATATATTGTTATTATATATATATATATATATATATTATATATATATATATATATATATATATATTATTATATACATACATATATAAGTTGTTATATACATATATATATATATATATAGTATATATATATATATATATATATATATATATATATATATATATGTTGTTATATATTATTATACATATATATATATTATATATATATGAGATAATATCAACCACACAATTCATCGTAGTGTGATAATGTGCTTGAAATAAGAACCTCAGTACAGCCAGATTGAACCTGCCCTAGCGTGGGTCGTCAAACACTTATTATCGGACATCTGTTAGGCCCAGTTCAA
>JABUQX010053490.1:100000-112500 GCA_015478945.1 Trachelipus rathkii
CTATAGTTCAAGCCATTTCATCCCTCAAGGCACAAGTAGATATTTATCTTAGTCAGATAGAGAGTAGGCCTATAGATAATAATAAAGATAAAGATACAGTTTGTGTAAGATCTTGTGGAGGGAGTAGAGTCCTTACTAACAGTTGTTTTAAACAGTAGTGTTGTTAAATAATAAAAATATACTAACATGAAGTAATGAAGTTGACTCCCTTGTTCTGGTTACATAATGAGGGGTTGTATTAAAGTCAGATTCAACACCAATGCTCAGGTAAATCAAAATTTAAGTGAATTAAAATCTAAAGGGGATCAAAATGCCACCCCTCCAAAAAATACTTGCTCTCATTTCAGTGAATCTGTTCTTAGAGCTATAGATTGTGGTTTCTTTGAGGGCAATGAAACTGATAAGTTTGCTTATAAAACCTTCATTTCAAAATTTAAGAGTTCCTTAGATTTACAGAAAAATTTAAATGAATCCATTAAACTTCACTGCTTAAAAAATAAATTAAAGGGATATGCATACTCTCTGATTCAGAATCTTTCTATTAGTGACAATAATTATAATAAGGCTCTTGAACTTCTAGATAAAGAATTTTTAGATGAAAAATTTATCATTGATGAAATCATTAAAAAATAATTTCTTTAAAACCAGTATTTGACCCAACATATAATGCGACAAGGGTTTACTTAAATGATATCAGAACATTAATATACGGAGAGTTATAACCTCAAATACCTTGAGGAACCTTCAGGGTTAGTAGTACTTAGTCACATAGTTTTATCAAAATTACCTAATGTGGTAGTAAAGGAGATTACTCGCAAGTTGAACACCAATTATCCTGATTTAAATCAAATATTCGATAACTATAATGAAGTTATCAAAAATATTGTTAAAACTTCAAATCATAATAAAGGTCAAAATTTCAATCAAGTCCCTCCCCATAATACTTATTCAAAATTTAAAAATATAAATACTTCGGATAAGCCTAATTATCAATTTAAAAATAATGAAAATCAAAGGACAAATGAGTCCTTAAAATCTAATAATAGGCCTGATTCCAATTCTGCTTTGCAGAATTTCAAAACTCATACTAATGAAGTTGGTGGAAATGAAGCTTCTCATAGTATTGATTCTTCCACTTCTAAAATCAAAAGTTATTCAAAATCATGTAAGTTTTGTTCATCCCAAGGTCATGTGATGACCAATTGCAATGTTTATCAAACCTATGATTTAAGAATTAAAAGATGTAATGAAATAAATCTATGCAGCAAATGTTCAAGTACTAAACATGCTGCAGATCAGTGTCCTGGACTTGAGGAGCAACTTTCTTTCAGTTGCCAAGTTTGCAATAAAAGAAGTCATATTACTGCTCTTTGTAAGCAAAGGAAAAGTTCCACTCTCACAAATGTATGTCTTAGTTTTAGCCAAAGTACCAACAATTTATATTTGTTGCCATCAATTACTATAAGGATTGGTAGAGGTAAAGTTTCGGCTTCAGTTCGATGCTTAGTCGACTGTGGCTCACAAATGACCTACCTTTCTACTATTGAAAGACTCAATATATCTGTAGAGAATCATCAAAGCACTCAATACGATATAAAAACCTATTTAGGTGTTACCACCCGCAGTTTGAAGGAGACTGTTCTTGATGTATATATGGACCAGTTCTTGTTTCACCCTTCCTCTCTTGGTTGATGAGGATCTTCAATTAAGTTATGAGATTAAATGTATGCGTGGATCTGCTTTTAAGTTAAGAGATGGTTCTATTATTCCATTTGGAAATATTACTAATTTTATATACAATAATCAAATAAGAGTTTCAAATCCACCGTCAATTGTTCAAAATCAAAATCAAAATCAAAATCAAAATCAAAATCATAATCATAATCAAAATCAAAATCTAAATCAAAATCAATTGCAGGTTAACCATACTTTGGTTAATGCAGTCTTAAATCCGATACATTCTTATTTTAATCCTTTAAGCCACATTCTAACTAATTCAGAGGTAGAGCAAGGATTAGAAAACATGTTCAAATTGGAGTCCTTAGGTATTGAAGGTATGCATAATAATAAATCTGAAGATGATTTGAAACAGATTGAAAAATTCAAAGGTGGTATAGAGTTCAAAGACGGAAAATATCATATAGATCTTCCATGGATTGAAGATAAACTTCCCTTGTTGCCCTCAAACTATAACATTGCTCTTTCAGTACTTTGCAGTTGATAAATTTAGAAAAAAGAAAAAAAGTTTAGATTTAAGGCCTATGTTGATGTCTTTCTAACAATTAAACTGGTAATTATTGAAGAGTTCATTATCTCCCCATCTGAATATAAAAATTATATTTGGGTTCCTAACAGACCAGTTATAAAAGCTGATAAACAATTATCAACTGGGCCAGATCTTATGTCTTCCCCATTAGGACATATCTTATTTCCACCTCTAAATGAGGCAGCTTAAAATGGACCAGATCAAATCAGTTTGTTATGCTATCAGATATAAAGCAGGTCTTAGACAACTTAGACAGGCTGCTGTCAAGTGTCAAGAATTCCTTCACATGCAGGAATTTATCTTATTTGTAAAAATTTTAATCCTTTTAATTGGAAATGGTTTTCATTGCTCTTCAGTGGGAGGATAAAACTATTACTGTGCTTCCCATAAATAATATCTCTTCATTTTATGTTTAAATATTGTTCTTAAAATATAAGTCTTATATTGCTTACATTAAATTAAGGGAGATTCCCGAATTATGAATTTATATTTGTCTCTATTGGATATTTAATTCTTTAAAAATCAGAAAAAGGTTCAAATCATTATATAAAAAAACGTTCTTGGCAGTATTAACAAATTCAATCAAATTAATAATCAAAATGTAAAGAAAGGGAGGTAAATTGTCTATTTTCTTTTCAAATATTTCAACTATCAATCCATCTCTGTTCTCTTTGCCTTCAACTAATCAATTTACCTACTAAGTTTAATGTAAGTGCTAATGACTAAAGCCTCAGGCTGAGTTATCTTAGGGCTACAAGAACTACTCAAAGAGCAAAATCTTTGAAAAACAACAAATTCAAGGTAAGACTATATAGATACACAACAGTACAAATTTCCTTGACTTTTTGTTAATTTTATTTTGTCAACTAAGTTAACAGTTTCTTTTAATATATATATATATATATATATATATATATATATATATATATATATATATATATATATATATATATATATATATATATATATATATCCCTATAAATATAAATATATAAATTTTTGTTTTCATTCTCATATAAATTCTTCTATATCTTATATATATATATATATATATATATATATATATATATATATATATATATATATATATATATATATAAAGAAAACTGCTCATCCTTCTACACCTCACCGCAGTGTGATAGGTATTGATAAAAATAACCCTTTAAGTAATTTCACTCTGCTGGGATTGAATCTGGGCCCAGCAGAGTGAAATTACTTAAGGGGTTATTTTTATCAATACCTATCACACTGCGGTGAGGTGTAGAAGGATGAGCAGTTATCTTATCAATACATTATATTCCCCGGTTTAATAAGTATTTCACTCTGTGCGGTGCTCTGTTTGACCCTACGCCCGAGTGTGGACGGGAAGAGCGCGTTGTGGTTCCTGTTTGGTGGGTGATATATTCACTACAGGAACATTTCTCGCGTTCTTCTTTTAGTCCATGGCGTAGTGGTCAAACACATACGCGTTTATCTGCTAGGGCCCAGGTTCAATCCCAGCAGAGTGAAAAAATTACTTAAGAGGTTATTTTTATCAATATCTATCACACTGGATGAGATTGTGTGAAGAAGGATGGTGGTTATCTTATTAATACATTATATTCCCAGTTTAATAAGTGCACTTTAGTGGGTCTTTCTATTTGACCCCTACGCAGAGTGTGGACTGGAAAAGCGCGTTGTGGTTCCTGTTTGGTGGGTGATATATTCACTACAGAAAATCGCGTTCTTCTTTTAGTCCATCATGGCGTGGTCGTCAAACACTTACGCGGCCATCTGCTAGGGCCCAGGTTCAATCCATGAGTGAAATTATTTTTAAAGATAGATTTTTAAAACAAAATTTTTACTATCTCTACTCATACCAACATTATCTTTGTCTCTCATATACCACCTCTTATATATATATGCTATATTATATATATATATATATATAATACTCTTACTATAACTTATATATTACCTCCCATTTTTAATGGTTCGCCTTTCTCTTTTGTGTTCATATTCTTTACACATCCTCCAGGCAACATATTACTGACATATTTATCCATCCTTATATACAGGATTAAAGTACCCTCTTCTAGATAACACTGGGCATGTCTACTACTCATATCCTATTGTGTGTGGGGGAGAAAGTACCATCGTATGTCCTGCACGTGTCGTGAAGGCGACCCCAAGGGACGGTGGTAGTTGGGTTGGCTGCCTACTACCATCTATCTGTTGCCAAGAGTATATACAGAGAAGCCTCAGAGAAGGTCATGATCATGTAGCAGCCTTCCATCTTTCAACAGAACTGTATGAATCGTAATACAGATACTATATATATATATATATATATATAGGAGAAGAGGAGAGAGGTGATGGATGTATTTAAAAAGGGCAAATTTGATTTGCTCGCTGTGACTGAAACAAAGATGAAAGGAAACGGTGAAAATGAGTGGTGTGGTGTGAAATGTGTGTGTGTGCTGGTGTGGAAAGGAATGAGAGGGGGAGAGAAGGAGTTGCAATTTTGATGAGTGACCTGTGGTACAAAGCTATGGTAGACTTTGTGTGTGAGTCCTAGAATTCTAATGGTTAAATTTAAGTTTGAAAAGGTCAAGGTATGTGTGGTTGTGACGTATGGTCCATCTGAGGGAAACGTTGAAGAGAGTACGATTTTTGGGATAATCTGAATGATGTTCTGGATGGGGTGAGTAGGAGCTTCAGATTGATAGTGTTGGGGGACCTGAATGGTTGGATAGGTGATCAAAAAAGGGATGGTATAACAGGTGGTTTTGGGGTGGCGGGAGAAAATGAGAATGGTAGGAAGGTGATTGATTTCTGTGAAGAGAGAGGTATGTGTGTAAGTAATACTTTCTTTAAACACAAGAGTATCCATAAGTATACTAGAGTTGGTGTAGGTAGAGATGGTATCGAAGTGAAAAGTAGGATTGATTTTGTGTTGGTGAAGAAGGAGATGTTGAAGTATGTGTTGGATGTTAAATCAGTGAGGGGTTTAGGAATGGGATTATCGGATCATTATGTTGTTCTATGTAAAATTAAGTTAGTGGGGGCTTGGATAGAGAGGAAGGTGATAAGGAAGTGGAAGTGGGTAGAATAAAGAGTGAGAAGTTAAGTGAACAAGGTAATAAGGATAAGTATTTAAAACGCTCGCAAGTAAATCAGTTGAATATGAACAAGTTGAAACTGAACAAATCTGGGGGCAAATGAAGGAAGCAATTGTTAGTAGTGCAAAGGAAGTGTGTGGATGTGCTAAAGTAGGAAGTAAGAATGTTAACAGTGAATGGTGGAATGAAGAGGTGATGAAAGCGGTTAAAAGGTAAAAAAGAAGCGTGGTTGAATGTACTAAAAGCAAATGATGAAGTCTCAAAAGAAAGATGTTTGGAATTTTATAGGGAAAAAAGAATTTTTAAAGGTGCATACGTAGGAGAAAACAAAGAGGTAAATGAACAGTTTGGAAGGAGGATGAATGGGGACTTACAAGGGAATAGGAAGCTCTTCTGGAAGGAAGCGCGAAAGGTTAAGAAAATAAGGGGAATCTGCTTAGAATAATGAATAGGGATGAAGGTGTTTTTTTGTAACTGATGAAATGGATGTGGAAGGTGTGGAATACACATCGAAAATCTGCACAATATTAACAGTACTGATGAGGTGATAGTGAATGTGTGTGGGTTTGACGGTGCAAGAAGGAATAGGTATTTGGGGATGAGGTTATTAGTAAGGAGGGGAATGGGTAGAGTGAAAAGTTGAAGAATGGTAAATCTGCAGGTACAGATGAAATTACTAGTGAAAGGATCAGAAGTGGCGAGATGGTGATTGAGTGGATTTGGAAATTTTATAATAAAGCGTTTATGGAGGGTATAGTTCAAAGGGATTGGAGAGAGCATTAATAGTACCCTTATATAAGGTAGAGAAAGAGAGGAACTGTAGAAATTATGAGAATAGTTATTGAGTGTTGTATGTTGAGGAAGGTATATGCTGGTATTTTGGTCGAAAAGAGTGCGTCCAGGCGACTGAAGGACACTGAAGGACTGATTGGTGAAGAAAAAGGTGCGTTTAGGAGTGGTAGGATATGTGGATCAAATCTTTACTTGAAACAAATGATTGAGAAAATAAGGAGAAGAAGAATAAATTGTTTTTAGGTTTTATGGATTTTCAACAGGCGTATGATAGAGTTAATATAGGGAAGCTTTATGGCAGGTGTTAGTGATATATGGTGTTGGTGGTAAGCTTTGAATGGAATCAAAAGTATGTATGACGATAATTGAAGCGTGTGTAAGAATAAATGGTGTTAAATGGTGATTGGCTTAGGATTAACAGTAGCGGAGTGAGACAGGGTTGTGTAATGTCTCCTTGGTTATTCAATTTGCTTATTTGGTTGGGGTTATGAAGAATTCGAGGTGGGGATGGCAGGAAATGGTGTTAGAATGATGGAGAATGGAGAGGAGTGGAGGGTGCCCTACCTATTATATGCGGATGATTTGGTTCTGTGTGGCGAATCTGAAGAGAGTTTGAGAGGATTGGTAGAGAGATTTGGCAGGGTGTGTAAAAGGAGGGGTTTGAAAGTAAACGTAGATAAGAGTAAGGTTATGGTTGTGAGTGAGGACAGTCCTTGGTGTGAAGCTATGTTAGATGGTGAGCAGCTGGAACAAGTGTCTGAGTTTAATTATTCAGTAGGGTACATGTTGGATGAGAAGGGAACGGATGATGCAGAGTGTAGTAGGAAAGTTGTGAATGGCAGGATCCGCAGGAAGGTTGCTGGTGTAATTAAATCGTTGGTGGATGTAAAAGGACTAAGTCTTGAGTGCGCTAGGGTCTTCATGACGGTATGTTGTTACCTGTGTTATTGTATAGTAGTCAGACTATGGTCTGGAATAAAGTATAGATCTAAAAGTTCAATGTGTTCAGATGTACAATCTTACGGGCATCTTTAAATTGTAAGAAGAATTGATAAAATGAGGAATGAACATATTAGAGTTGTGTGGTGTGAAAGGGGTAAATGAGTGAACAAATGAAAGTATGTTGAGATGGTTTGGTATGTGGAAAGGATGAATGATGGTCGGCTGGTTAAGCGGATGTATAGTGGCGAGTGTGTTGGGAACCGATCGGCTGGGAGACAGAAGAGAAAGTGGATTGAGTCGGTGAAAGAATGTCTGAAGGAGAGAAATGTGAGTTTTTCAGAGGCGAGAATAAAGGTGCATAATAGGGTGAATGTAAAGTTTATGTGAGGGCATAGTTGGCCCACCTGGAATGGATGAACCCTTGGTGAATTACATAGTGAGGGTCGTCACTTGATTACTTTGAGCACTGGGGTTACTAAGCGGCTATGTTCTGTATAGTTTTGAGAAGGCATTCAGCTGTTTTCTGGCATGGGACTTTTTGTCATATTCTCTACTGACACTGCTTTCCGTGCTGTACGCACCTTACCCCAAATGCCAGGGCAGAAGAAGGGGTAGATAAAGAAAGAAGAAGAGAAAGAAATAAATATATATATATATATATATATATATATATATATATATATATATATATATATATATATAATAATATATATAATATATAATATATATATACTATATATATAACTACTCTTTAATATATATAATTTATATATATATATATATATATATATATATATATATATATATATATATATATATATATATATATATATAACTATATATATATATATATATATATATATATATATATATATATATATATATATATATATATATCTATATTACTTATTTTTATATAAATAAATATATATTTTTTTCTTATATATCTATATAATATATATATATATATATATATATATATATATATATATATATATATATATATATATATATATATATATATATATATATATATATATATATATATACATGGAGCACGTAGGCAGGATTTCCTTTAGTATATATATATATATATATATATATATATACAGGGGCGGCTCGTCATTAAGGGCCAGTGGGGCCCGGCCCCACCAGTAATTCTTTAAAACAAATAAATTTCTTAATTAAAAATAAATTATTTGAGTAATTTTCATTTTTAATTTCGATTCTTCTAACAAAATTATTTGTTGCATATTCAAAATTAATTTCCTCGAAAATTACACTTTCGATTTTTTACGAGCTTCGGCAGCTTCTGGGCCAGCGAAATTGGGCCCTGAGAATATATAAATAAGCGTATACAACAAATGTACGCACGCACGTCTTTTGTGACGTAGACTCTCATTCATTCAGTTTATTGAAAGCTAGGGCCAGGGTGAACGGGCCCACTTGGATATTAATTGCATTATTGCATATATTTTTTTATATATATTTATATATATATAAATATATATATATATATATATATATATATATATATATATATATATATATATATATATATATATATATATATATATATATATATATATTTTTTTATTTATATCTCTCTCTCTCTATATCTCATATTTAATAAACTTAAACAAAACGCGTGTGTGCGTACATTTGTTAATAATAAAGTCTGGGCCCATATTTCGCTGGCCCCGAAGCTTTTTCTCAAATTATATGTTTTAGTTTTATCTGGTTGTCGTTCGTTGCAAGTCTGTAAATAATTCTTTTTGATTGTTTGTGAATCTAGTCTGCGAAAATGTTTATACTGATAACTGATTACTGAGTTTAGTGATATTTAGTGTTGAAATGCCTGTTAAAAAAGGTATTTTTCGTTGAAATTTAATGAAAGGATTGAAAGCCTATTTTTATGGTAATTCATTGGATTCATTGTCGTTTTAATTACAGTGTTATCCCCCAATCCTATCAAAGTAACAATATGATATTTTGTGATTATTGATTATCAATTAAAAAAATTGATTATTAATTAAAAAAATTACTTAAAGTAACTACGCAAAGCGAGGTCGGATTTGAAAAATTTCTTCACAGGGAGAATCTATGAAGCCTAAATAGTCGTTTAAGGTGCGTAATGATTTTTTTTTTTTTTTTGAAAATTTTTTCACAGGAGGCATCTATGAGGACTAAATAAATGTTTAATGTTCCAAAAAATGAATAGAGTAGATAATATTTTAATAAAGGCATTTTCCACCTTAAAACATGAAGAAAAATTAGAAGTTAAAAGACTTGGACCGTATCAGCCTAGAGATGTTCACATTAATCAGAAAGATGGAAAGAAGAATAGAACATTTTGTAAATCTTGGTTTGAGAAAAAGAAATGGCTTACTGTAAGTGATAACAAAAATGCTTTATTTTGCTTCTACTGTCTGCTATTTGGAGGTGAAAATGTATGGGCACGAACAGGTTGCAATGATTTAAAACATCTCTCAGAGAAAATTCACAAGCATGAAAGAAGCCGAACTCACTTGAATAATTGTATTCAGTATTCCCAACTTGGGAAAGTAAATATTTTATCATCAATTGATAGTGGCCATCGAATCAGTATTTTAAAGCATAATGAGATAGTAGACAAAAATAGACATAATTTATCTAGAATTATAGATTGTATAAAATTTTGCGGAATTCACGAATTACCTTTGAGAGGTCACGATGAAACATCACAATCTAATAACCGGGGAGTATTGTTAGACATGGTTTATTACATATCTAAGTTTGATAGTGTCTTAGAAGATCACTTGACAAATTCTAATGTGGCAAAAAATACCTCAAAAACTATTCAAAATGACCTTTTAGACTGTATGTATCATGTTTATATCGACGAAATAAAATCAGAAATTAATGATGTCAGTTTTGTATCCATACAAGCAGATGAAACGACCGATATCACTTGCCTTTCACAGTTTGTGATTATTTTGCGCTATTCTAGAAATTCTCAACCTGTCGAAAGATTTTTAAGTTTTGTTAATATTCATAATAGAACAGCTACCGGACTAACAAGTGTTCTGAAAGAAGAATTAAAATCTTTTAACTTAACCAACAAGTTAATTGCACAAGCCTATGACGGAGCAGCTGTTATGAGCGGGTCCCACAACGGTGTACAAGTGCAGATGAAAGAGTACTACCCTTACGCCCATTATGTTCATTGTTACGCACACAAATTAAATTTAATTTTGAAAAAGGTTTGCTCATCAAATAAAAGGATAAAAATATTTTTTGCTAATCTGAGTGGATTTGGTGAGAATTTCACGAATTCACCTAAACGTAACGATATGCTTCAAAAAGTTTGTAATGTTCACATTCCAAAGATTTGTCAAACCAGATGGAATTTTCATTCTAAAATCGTAAATTGCATAAAAGAAAACAAGAAACAACTGTTGGAATGTTTTAAAAGGATTCAGAATGAAGACTGTTGGGACGATAAAAGCATTCGTGAATCAGTAGGCTTTGAAAGATTATTGGAAGACTACGAGTTTAATTTCTTTCTGTCTTTTTTTTATGAAACGTTGAAACATACAGATATTTTATACAACGTTTTACAGTCCAATAAATCAAATAATATTACAGTTGAAGATGCTTTGAAACATTTTGAATCTTCAATTACTACAATACGGCACAATATAGCAAAATTTCTTATTTCAGGGGATGATAGTGAAGTTTTAGAAGTTCCATTAAAAAGACTTAAAAAATGCAGTGTAGTTACTGATACCTTAAAAACGGATGCGACAAAGGCTTGTAACCAAATAATTACAGAAATAAATGAAAGATTTAAAAATTTTGAGTTGTTTCGCTCATATATTGTTGTCGACCCGAAGCAATTTAATTCTCATAAGCAGTGTTTTCCATCTGATCACATTCAAACTATTGTAAATAATTATCCTATGCTACATAAAGAGAGACTAATTTCCGAGTTAGCTGTTATGTATGATAATGAAACCTTTAGTTCCATCACAAATGTTAATGGCTTGTATAAATTTTTGGACGATAATGGTTTATGCGATGCTTTTTCAGAGGCCGCAAAATTAATAGAAATCGTTTTAGTGACGCCCGTGTCGACTGCCGATTCTGAACGTAGTTTCAGTACTTTAAAGCGCATTAAAACCCTTCTTAGAAACACAACATCACAAGATAGATTAAACGCACTTGCAGTGCTATCAATACAAAAAGACTTTATAGAGGAGATTCCTCAATTCAACACAAAAGTGATTGAAAAATTTGCCCAAATAAAGAACAGAAGGGCAAACTATTTATACAAATAAACCAATTTTAAAGGTAAGTTTTTTTAAAATGCGTTTTAAATTACAAGTAATATTTTTTTATTTAATTAAGAAGTAGATCGAGCCTATATATATATATATATATATATATATATATATATATATATATATATATATATATATATATATAT
The DNA here is from genome assembly GCA_015478945.1 of Trachelipus rathkii. NCBI lineage: Eukaryota > Metazoa > Arthropoda > Malacostraca > Isopoda > Trachelipodidae > Trachelipus > Trachelipus rathkii. Next base: position 111,570 of record JABUQX010053490.1, read on the forward strand.
ATATATATATATATATATCTTACTATATATATATATATGAATATATATATATATACTCTTTTTATATGTATATATATATAATATATAATAATAATAATAACATGTATAATAATATATATATATATATATATATATATATAATAATAATATATATATATATTCTTCATATATTATATGTAATATAATAATATATAATATATATATATATATATATATAATAATATAATAATAATAATATATGTATATATATATAATAATAATAATAATAATAATAATAATATAATAATATAATAATAACATACATATATTATAATATATATAGCATAATATATATATATATATATATATATATATATCTATAATAATAATATATATATATAATATGTATATATATATAATATATATATATGTATATGCAAAACAGACCTGGCCCCACCATTTTATTCATGCACGAGCCGCATACTAATAATATAATAATAACCATATATATATATATATATATATATATATATATATATATATATATATATATATATATATATATATATATATATATATATATATATATATATATACTATATCGGACTGACGGCCGCCAAATGCTAAGGAGTATGGACATACTGAGAGTTTTGGCGGAGAATACTGTCCAGAAGAAACTAGCTGTATAAAAGCACACAGCTAGTTGACTTCCAATGTGAAAACGAAAACATTAAAACTATAGAAAAAATGTATGTTTATAATACGTTTGTAATCAGTAATTACTCCTTCATTATCTATCGATTGATATATCTTTCAGTTTTTCTATTAATAAACCCTTAAAAACGTCATCTGGCAAACATATAAGGTTCATTTTTATTTCGCCAAGCTTCCCAGGGGGCAAGTACCCCCTTTCTTCTGCCCCCTACTACTGCATACGTATGTATATATATAT
>JABUQX010053491.1:0-35000 GCA_015478945.1 Trachelipus rathkii
CCGAAGAGAGATTAACAACTTTTATACTGAGATGGGGGTACGAGGACGCATTCCATCATGCATCCCAATGAACCAAATCTTTAGTATAGACACGGTTAAATCAGTAGTTTAATTACTTGAACTTCATTAATATTGCAAGTTACATTTTGATTAAAAATGTAACTTATTCTGCATTTACACCATTTATCCTATTGCGTTTTTCATCATGTAATATAGTTACTCCACCAAACAAACGTTAGTCAGGAACACTGTTAAAAGGACAAGCTAGATGTCGGTGAGCTGGTTGACCCTATTTAGGATATTCTCTTTTATCATCCTTCATTCGAGACGATTAGGTTCGCTTGGTGGTCTTTTTATTAGCATACAAATTAACCAATTTATCAGCTTTACTTTTAAGTCTCTTGTTCATCGACACTGCTTGCCGCGAAGTTTAAATTCTTCACACCAGGTACAATAAAAACAGTGTATATTTTTATATTAATCTTTATACATATGGTTTCGAAGTTTTAATAACAAATTGCAATAAGGATCCAATCAATACCTGTTAGCTTGTTTTGAATTATTTCCGGGACTGAACTTGCATATAAGATCAAATTTTTCTTCCCATTTATTATTTGTTGTAAAATTGTATCATATTGTCCCATCTCGTGAGTGTATTGTGGATTACATTCAACTTTTTTTTGTTGAAGATTTTCATGGTTTGATGATAAGTCCTGGTAAAAGGTAAGCATCGACGTATCCCAACTTATTTCGCGTGAATTGGGGTCTTTTGAAATCTGAAAATTTAAATGCGGATGCGGAATCCGCGGATCTGGAAGCGGAGTCAGAGATGCCCATTTTTAAGGAGCTGGGACCTTCCCCCGAAGGTATATTTTTTAAGCTTCACACCATTAATGGTGTGAAGCTCATAAAAAAATGATTTCAAGATCAAAAGGAGACTGAGTGACAGAATGATTTTTATTTTTAATTCTTCAAGATAATAATAATGACCCATTTATCATAAACTTGTTTTTAATTTTATAATCTGGTTAATTCATCATGAGTTTCCCTTCCACATTCTTATTATTATTGGAAGAAAACGTCAATAATTCTCCTACTAAGGAGATTCACTCTCCCTCCATTCAAACAAAACAAAAAATTCCATCCTTCAGATTTTGTTGACCTGGAAATTGGGACATCTGCTCCTTAAACTTGCTTACAACTTTCTTTATAAAAGAAAAGTTGTATTTTAAGGGCACGTTTTCAGCTTTTCACTTTTTTTTATTGATACTTATATGATTAATCTTTTTGTATTGCAATAAAACAACCATCCATTTTTGGAAAATATAAAAAACAAAAGATAATGTACACAATATGTGGATAATAATAAAATAAAAGGTGTAAAACAATAAGTGATGATTTAATAATATTTGTTTTTTGTTTTTGTTTTTTTGTTTTTTGTAATTCTTGAAAAACAGATAATTCTAATTATTATATTGGAGGATTTTTCCCCTCGAAACATTCCATCTTTTTAACCCTTGAATTAGTAGAAAGGATAAATAATTAATAATTAATGTTCTAATTTTGTATAGTAATTCTAAGAGAAAATATCTCTTCTATTTACAAATGGATTTTGAATATTAATTCTTAAATAAAATAATTTGGGAAGGAAAAGAAATACATTGTTTTCAATGCTCCAAAAACTCAAAAATATTTTTTAAAATACGTAACTCAGATCTTCATCTGCCAATATTTTTTTTTTTTTTTTATTTTATTATTTTTTTTTTTTTGAAGAATCATATTATTATTTTCTTTATCAAAGAAGCTTCTATGATTTTATGTGTTCTTATGTGTTTGTGTTTATGTGTTTGTGTTTATGTGTTTGTTTGTGTTCTTATGTGTTTTTATGTTCTAATATGTTTGTGTGTTTATGTGTTTGTGTTATGCGTTTTTTGAAGAATCCTATTATTTTTATCACGAAAGAAGCTTCTATGATTTTATGTGTTTTATGTGTATTTGTGTTTATGGGTTTATGTTTATGTGTTCTTATGTGTTTCTTACGCTTTCCTATGTGTTTTGTGTGGGGTTGTGTTTGTTTTTTTTTTTTGTTAATAAGTCATATTATTATTATTTCTATCACCAAAGAAGCTTCTATGATTTTATGTGTTCTGAGTCTTCCTTCAGGATTCATCAAATACTGTCGAGTATTTCTTCCTCCGTGCCGTATAGGGTGTTCTTTCGTCTGTTGTATGGAGTATCATCGTCCATCACATAGTGGGGTGATTATAAGTCACTGTGAAGCCATTTTAGAAAATGGTGGAGCTCTTGTACTTTTTCGCTCTTTCTTACTGTCCTACTCTCCCAGTTTTTCCATTTCCTTCTCCCCTCCCCCCCCATATCACTCACTCTTCGAACTCTTACATCACACTTCTTGATCTCTCTGCCGGTCACAAACGTCCTCCTTTGAAGAGACCACGTGATATTCATCTTTCAACACATTCTCATTCTTTATCTTTTCACCAGTTTGACCCCAAACTTGACAGCTATTCTCAATTCTTGCATATTTTCCACTGATTAACTATGTAACACCTTTCTATTTTCTTTCACATTTCCTTTTAGTTTATATTCATTTTTACCCTATGGTATTAAATCTTATCGGACCTTTAATCTGGGATTCTAGAAATATATATTAGTACTATATATTATATATATATATATATACATTTATATAGTAGTAATATAATATAGATATTAGTATATAATAGATGATATATATATATATTATATATAATATTTATATATATAATAGTAAATATATATATATTATTATCATAGCTGGGCATGCCGCAACGATTTTCGTCTATGTATTAAATGCGACAACAAAAATCGGACGCCCCTTATAATTAATAATAATAATAATAATAATAATAATATAATAATAATCAATAATAATAGAAAAAAAAAAAAAAAAAAAAAAAAATAATAAATATAATAATAATAATATAATACATAATAATACACTACACATTATATATAATATATATATATATATATATATTATAAATATATATATAATACTTAAATGATATAATTATAATATATCATATATATATAATAATATTATATTATATATATATATATATATATATATAATATATATATATATATAATACTATATTTATATATATATATATATAAGTATATTATATATATATAATATTATATTATATATAATATATATTATATATATTATATATATATCGATATATATATATATATATTAACTATTATATATATATATAGTATATATATATATATAATATATTAATATATATACTCAGACTTTCTTTGATAATTTTATTAGTATGGCGTAATACAGGAGCGTAATTTTTGGTACCTGTTTACTCCACCCTCAAAAAAATAAACATCTTCACCCTCCCCTCGCTTTCCCCCCTAGAAATAGAGACAAAAGAAAAAAGAGAGAGAAGAAGGAATAGATGAAAAGGAGAGAAAGCAATCTCTGGCGCAATGGTCCATACCATCTTGCAGGATGCCAGTCTGAACTATCTTTCGTTGCTTAGGTTTTAGTCTGAAATCGAAGATCGGAGTTGAGATTGTTTGTTTCTTTAAGCTGGAAGCTCCCAGAGATCATTGCGCTATTTTCTTTTTTTTTTTTTGCTTTGTTGTTCTTCTTCTGTTTTTGTTTTCGCTAGAAGTTTGTAGTGCACAAAGGGAGCAGAATTTAAGGGGAAATTCTCTCTCTCTCTGCTCTCTCTCTCCTCTCTCTCTTCTCCGTCTCTCTCCTCTCTCTCTCCTCTCTCGTCTCTGTCTCTCTCTGTGTGTGTTAGTGTTAGTATGTGTGTGTGTGTGTATATATTTGTGTGTATGTGTGTGTCTCTCTCTCCTCTCGTGTGTGTGTGTGTAGTGGTTTCTTTGGTGTGTGTGGTTTGTGTGTGTGTGTGTCGGTCTCTTTCCTTGTCTTCTCGTCTCTCGTCGTCTCTCTCTCTCAGCTCTCTCCGTCTTCTCGTCTCTTTACTTAGTTCTCTCTCTGTGTGTGTGGTGTGGTTAGTGTTAGTAGTGTGTGTGTGTGTTTGGTGGTGTGTGTGTGTGTGTGTGTGCTTGGTCACGTATGGATGAATGAGAAGGCCTATTTAGTATTTCTGCACATCCTCTGAACGTCACTTGCCCCTTCTCCGTCTCTTCTTCTCTCTCTCTCTCTCTCTCTCTCTTCTCTCTTCTTGTCCCATCTCTCTCTCTCTCACAGCACACACAGCATTTTTTAGTTAGTTTTCTTAACAGTTTTTCTTCCGATCTGTTCGTTCTCTCTTTGGGACATTGAATTCTGTTATGATTTCATAAACAAGAAGCATGATAGTTTTTAATATATATATAATTAGTTATATATATATGTATATAATATTGTATCTATATATATAGATATATTAGTATATCATATATATATATAGATATATATATATTTATTATATATATATTTATAAAATATGATTCCGCATGAATTAAATATGAAAGTATTGTGTGAACGATTTTGTTGAGAAACCATGTATATACAAAGTCCCTTGTTAGAAAGTTTTGTACTAGGAACTGTATTGTATACATTAATAATGTTACTGTTGATTGGCAGTTTATTGCCACAGGTATGGCCAGAATTTGCGAGTTGAATATTTCACTCGTAGCAATACGCCGATGTATATGAAGTATGGTATAACAAAGAAGGATTAAATAATTATTTTTTTTGTTTGTGTTGTCATTGTCATACTACCTTATAGCTTAGCTTTTTTTCTAATTAGCAAAACGATTGATCTGAAAGTAAGCGAAGGAATTCACCGCTCGATTGACATAAGCTCTGAAAATTTTATGTAGATAAGATTGAAAAGAAAAAAACCAAGAAACATATAATATATTCAAACAAAAAAAGAAAAATCAATAAAAAAAATTATGGTCAAAAATCATTTATGACAAAAACTTTTTTTTTTAGTTGTTACATAGCAAAGTAAATCTCAGTGAAATCATAGTTTGGAGGAAGAGAAAAACAGGAGAATTAGATATATTCAAGAAAATCGGCTTATTAACAGGGAATCGAACGTTTCATGCAGCAACACCAAAATGTGATGTTTTTTAAAGCCGTTGTTTGTGTGTGTTTTTGTTTTAACCTCAGTTTGAAATATAAAAAAAGGTCGAGTAAACCAAGACCATTAACATTCTCTTTGCAGAGTCCCTCTGAAAAGAATTGGCTAAATATAATTCCGGCCCTTTTTAAGGACTTTTCAGGTATTGTGAAATAATTTTGCTTCTTCAGCTGTCTAACAATCTGCCAATTATATATGATATATATATGATATATGAAATATATAAGTATATTAATTATATTATCTTAATATATATATATAAGTCATATATATATTATAATATTATATATTATATAATGCTATATTAATATATATATTATATAATATATATTATATAGTAATAGTATATATATATTATAGTATTATAGTAAAATATATAGTATATATATAATATATATATATATATTATATAAGTATAAATATATATATATAATATATATAATATATATATGATATATAATTATTATATATATACTATATACTATATATATATATAAGTATAATATTATATATATATATAGATATATAGATATAATTATATATAATATAATATATCATATCAATCTAATTTTGATACGCGGAATGTGTCAAAAATGTTGTTGCATTCATGCATCAAGAAACGTTAATTCTACTAATTGCCTTTGCGTAAAGGCAGTTCACTGCTGTAAACATCTCGGAAGGACGTAGAGTTTTAATCGGACGCATAAATATACGTAAATATATTTATATATTAAGTATATATATAGTAGTATATATATATATATATATATAATCGTTTATATAGATTACTATATATCAATCATATATATAGTAATATTATATAATATATTATTATATATATATATGACTATAATTATATTATTATATATATATATAAACGGTATACATGAACGTATGCCTGGTCCTCCCCACTCCCCCCAACTTCGTACGACAGGGTTTATGAAGGTAGTTTTCATGACGTGGAGAAGGGTACAGACACTCCGGCGCCTTCCAAACACTTCCTGCAATTCTGGTTGCTACTGATTTCAATTCTTCTTTTTACTTTTAACCTAATACCCTTTCGATTACTAATTATTATTAAATATATGTATCATTTGGTTACTCACTTTATCGTGTATTATTATTTTTTGTCAGTATTATTCATTTGGTTACTCACTATTGCGATACCCATTATTTAGAAAGCTGTGATAGGGGTAAGCATCGAAAAGTCAGAATGGTTCCTGATGAGTCTCAGGCTGGAGAATGCGTGAGTGAACATGGAATGCAATGCGAATTGTAAGCAAAGAAAGGTCCAACAATATCTGAAACCTCCAATTCTTCAGGGTGGTTACACTACACGAAGCACCTTTATCTAATGGGGGGCGATGACGACGAGTCTTGATTGTGGAAGTGGTTTTATGTACTCTGCCATGAGAATAAAGGTTGCAGGTACTAGGTGAATCAGTAGAATGTGCATATTTTTGCAACGACATTCGCTGGGACCGGATCTTCGTTTAGCCTGTGGCTGTACACGGTCATGGCGAGCTTTTGTGAGGAGTCATTGTGCGCTGCAAGATAGAAAGCAGGCATCGCTTGGGTTGATAAACTGCACATGTACGAGTAAGTGCCGTATGGCGCGCTACACGAAGTGCATGGTCGTTTCCTTATAAGTTTGGCGTGACATTCCTGACTTTTGTCGTAGCGCTGGCTGACATGTCCGTGTCAAGCCATTTTTCTTATTTGGGGACCTTTATGAAATTAGTATTATCTCCGTGGAATTTTTGGTGTTTTATGGTAACAAAAAAATACCTTAAAACATAAAAATAATAATTCCATTTTTAAAAAATTCTGATAATATTTGTAGTGTTTATGGGATACTAATAATAAATCTCTACAATGATGATAAAAAAAAGAAAAAATGATAAACTTTTTTAAATATTACATAATTAAAACAAGAATCCCCCAATAAGAAAGGGAAAACGTAACTTATCATGTTTTCAATTACGTTGTCCAAATCTGAAAGCTAAAAAAAAATAAACGTTTCGGGGGGTTAAAATTCCCGTGTTCCTTATAGATTTTTTTTTTCATATATTGATTGCCTGTGGCTGCTTACAAATACGTTATAGGAAATTTAAGAATAGAAAGGTTTTTCTAAAAAAAAAAAAATAAAATACATTAGTGGATCTGCGCAATGGCAGTAATGACCGTATACCTAAATCCGCTATATGGTTCGAATGGGTTCGATCGATTGCGTAAACTTATACTAACCTAGATGATCTACTTTGCTTTTTTTTTTTCTCCTCTTGTTTCTGTTGATGTATATTGTGCTATATATAAAGGATTTTTTTTGCAAAATAGATTTTTGGTCCTTCACAGAAAAAATTTCTCCGAGTCGTCGGGCTTTTCTACCCCAGTAACTGCCAAACGTACGATACTTAAAAAAGTAGGATTTTATTAAATAATTACCTTTTTGGTATTTAAAATTTTTTTAAAATCTCATGTTTATTTCATAACAAACTTCTAAATGTTTTTTTTAATATATTTGGAATAATCAATATATTTGAAAAAAAACTAATATAACGGATCCATATAATCAATAAGGAGCCATGTTAGTATTAGTATTTTATTCTTTACATGCACTTTTATGTATGTGTGTCCACGTTTTCATTTTGTAGAATTTTATATTCTAAATTCGACTCCTATGTTAAATTCAATAAGTTTTTGAAGTATTTCATCAGTGGAATTGAAAACATTTTACATTCTGGCTCAATGTTAAAACGAAGAATGCTGTAGGTAAATTGGGAAATCACTTAAAATTAAGAAGCATATATTTTTAAAATTACCTTTTATTTTGTACCCTTTTATGCCCAAATTACGACTCTAAGTTAAGTTTAATTTAGGCAAGTGTTTTATAATTCTAAATATTTTATATTCTGGCTTAATATTAAAGTATAGAGTCCTATTGGTACATCTTGATGTCTGTTACAACTAAGAAATATATTTTTAAAAATTAGTTTTCATTTTGTACCACATTTATTTCCTAGTTTCGACTCCTAGGTTAATTTAGGAGTTCTAAAATTTTTCTATTTTACATTAATATTAAAGCGTATACTTCCTTAGGTACATTGGAATACGAGTTTTAACAAAGAAACATTTTTTTTAAAGTGATTTAAATTTATGCCGCTTTTATATCCTAGTTTAAACTTCAAACTAACTTAAGAAAATAAGTGAGGTCTCCTTACTAGAATTTTCAATACTCCACATTTTGCTTTAGTATTAAAACGCAGATCTCGGTAAGGTTCATGTGGATATCAGTTTCAACTGAAAAACATTTTTATAAATGAATATAAATTAACAAATTAATTTTCGTTTTGAGCCACTTTGTCTTCTAGCTTAATATTAAAACGTGGACTAACTAGGACATATACCGATGTACCTAGTTGTTAGGTACATCGGTATATCAGTTAGACACAAGAAACTTATTTTTTTCTAAATGAGCTTTCATTTTTCATTAATTTGATATCCTGTGATTTTTTAACGGTATCATTCGTAGGTACATCGGGACATCAGTTACGACGAAGAAACATACATTCTTTGAAAATCACAGAAAATAAAATCAAGAAGAAATTAAAAATTCGAAAAGAAATCCCAGCCTTACCCTCCCCCCCTCTTTAACATAATATGTCAATATCTCTTGTCATCAATAGAATCCACACACAACTCCTTTTCTTGGCGTCCAAGGAGTATCGTTTCATTAATTTTTCTTCCCTTTACAGTGTTCCACCACCAGTACCCCTCAAAAACCCTCATTCTCATCCTATTTATTCACCTGTATTCTCTCGCTCTTCCAAGACTCACATTTTCTTTCCTTCAGACATTTGTACCTAGCTCAATCAGACTTTTCTCAATCTCCCATCTTTTTTTTTCCAACACACCACCACTATACATCCGCTAATAACTACTACAACATCCTTCACCTTACCAACCATCTTCAACAAATTTCATTTAATTCTTTTTTTATCTCTATGAATTTTGCACTCTCTTATAATTATTTATTCCTCATTTTTAATCTCTCAACCTACAAGTCTAATATTTCCATCTTAAACATGTTAACTTAAAGGATCTAACGTTTTATCCATACCATATTCTCACTATATACATAACCATTCTAACAAAAGTCCTCATGTTAATACCCTACACTCTAAATACTGTAGGTCCTAGACATTCAACAACGATTTATTGTCACCATCCACCTCCTTTCATCCAACATCTACCTAATATTTAAACTCATACACTTTCCAGCTTCTCACCATCTAACAAACTTCACACTGAGGAGACGGTCCTCACCACAACCATAACCTACCTATCTACTTTACTTCCAACCCTTTACACACCTCCAAGTCCTCCTACCAATCCTCTCAACCTCATGATTGCCACACAAAACAAATCAGACCTCATATATTTCACCCACCACTCAGCCCATCCATCATTCTATCACCAATTTTCCTTATTTCCCATTCAAATCTTCATAACCGCCATCCATATACAAAAAAAAAATTAATAACCAATATAATAACAGCACAATTGGATTACAACCAGCTGTGGGTGAGTGGTAACTTACTAACCAATCACTTTTACACCATTTACTCACGCTTCACTATCTTCATACATTTTTTATCCATCATAAGCACCCCAACACAATAGCACAACACATCCATATATACTTCCTATTAACCTATACCCTTCAAATCCAATAAAACTAGCAATACAGATTATTCTCCCTCATTTCTCTATCATTTTCTTCAATTAAATACTTTTAGATATTTTCTCTACCACTTCTAAACTCACCTTTCTTCACCATCAGCTGCATCCTATTCTCACTCTTCTCGTACCAAAATAACAATAATTCTTCCTACAACACTCAATAAATCTCCCCTATATTTAGCTCTCAAAGATTTACCTTATATAATTTTACTATACTCTGGTAGGCAATATTAAATACTCTCCATAAAAGCTTTATTACACAATTTCAATATCCAATTAATCACCATCGTTCCCTCCTTTCTTACTTTCACATAATTATCTATACCGCATATTTACGCATCTAACTTTAGCTCACCTCTACCCATTACCCCCTCTAATAACCCAACTCCCGAAATACATATTCCTTCTTTTCACCATCAAACCACACACAGTCACTATCACCCCATCGTCTCTGCATGGATTTTTAATTTTTCTTTCCACACTCTCCCCACATCCATTTATCAGTTACAAAAAACCCATCCCTATTCATTATTTATCATTTCCTATCTTATTCAACTCAAAATTTAAATCACGTGACTTTTACGTTTGTTTGCTGTAGAGGTATTTTAAAGTTACCTCTCTTTTCTTTCTCTTATTTACTTAGCTCTATCATTCCTTTGTTTCTTTCATCAACATACATTCCTTTGAAAGACAAACTTCTTATTAATTTCAAACACTCTCTTTACTTTAACCACTCATACCTCTTCATTCCAGCCTCACTGTTATCATTCTTCTGTCTGACTATACATACTAAAACTCTTTTCAGCTTCATAACAATTTCTTCCTCATGTTTCTCCAGATGTATCATTTTCAAACTTTTCACGCTCAAGCTTTTTACTTTCTAGCACTTAACATCTTATTCCTTAATTACCTCACTAAACCTCACTCTTTATTACCCTCTTCCTTCTGTTAATACCTTCTCCCATCCTTTCTGCACTAACTTTAAAATCTTTACCATATAACAAAGGACACATATTCCTATCCTCTACACCCTCACTGATTAAACATCCAAAGCACATACATCAACATCTCCTCCTTTCACTCAACACAAAAATCAATCAAGCGTTTCACTTCGATTTCCACTACCTAACCAACTCTAATACCTTGATACTTCTTTTTTTAATAAAACTAATTACTACACATGTAACCATGCTCTACATGAAGAATCACCATTCCTACCTTTCACTTCTCTCAAATGTGCAAACAACCTTTATACCATCCTTTTTTAGCAATATAGCTATATATTAATTTACTATTAAACATTACAGTATAAATTATTATGAAAAGGATTCGATTGAACAATACATGTAAAATTAATACTTTTTTTATTGCCTTTAAAAATAAGTTCTTAAAACTTTTAAAAAAAAAAGAAAAAAAAAAAAAAAAAAAAGAAATCTCAAATACAATTTTAATTTTAATTATATTTTTTTTTTACAAGAATATAATATTGTTGGGTGGGTTAGTCAAAATCTCTCGCACGGCCACAATTACTGTAGTACTAAAAACGTCCCCTTCTCTGAACCCCCGCTCTTTTTATTTGTTCTGTCCTGCAAAATGGTTAACTAAATAGCATGTCAACATGGCAACATTGCCGGCAATTTAAAAATGAAAGTAAGTACAAGGCAGAGTATTTAGTTCTTAGAATAAATTGCGTGAAACCAATATGTAATTATTTTAATTATTATATTTTTTTTTTTCACTTCCTAACTAACTGTACAAGGTTTCAAATATTTATCCTTCTCTTGCATGTATTCTATATTTTTTTTTTTTTTTTTTTTTATACTTTCCTCATGGAGATATTTTTCGCTAAAATTAAATCCGCTCCAGTTAGTTTTATATTATATTAAAAAATATTTTTCTTTAAAAGTAATTTAATTTTTATTCTTACCACATAGAACAGAAATATATATAAAATAATGTTACATAACATAAAAATATTTATATCATAATATAACTAATAATCTTAATAAAAACCATAAAAATCAACATTCGTTAATATACTCTTAAAATTTAAACATTAATATACAAATAATATAATTAAAAAAAAAAACAACACAAATAATATATAATAAGTAAAGAATACAGAAGAATCGTTTATAATACATAACAAATAAATTATATAAAATAATGTAATATAATATATATATATTATATATAAAATAAATATAATAAATAATAATATATTATTATAATATATATATGAGTATATATATATATTAATAATAAATATTATAATTATATCTATAATACAAATATATAAAAAAACTATAGAATAGTAAAAGTAAAAATAACTAATCTTATATAACAAAATAAGCCTAAATACAAATATAAATAAATATATAAATATATGTAATAAGTAAAATATACATATAGTTATAAACTATTAAATAATATATAAACAAGATATATATTCCAAAAAATATCAATTCATACAAAAATATATCCGTGATAGGACAATTATATTATATAAAGAATAATATATAAGATATATTAATATATATAATATAATAAATATCAATTGCACCCGCCATTATTTTTATTCCTCATCTCACCCCTCCTCTATAAATTAGTCCTCTACTCTCTCCTCCCAGATCAGACCGATCAAAACCTCCTCTATCGTAAGTTTCCTCACTTCTCACGTTCCTCTAAGAAATTGCTACTCACAAAGATTAATTATAAATACTAAATATTAATATCCTACAAAAAAATAATTTAACTATATTCTTAAAAAGCTAAATAAATAGTTCCAAATCCATCCTTCTTCAAGGTACATATATCCATATACCTTCAAAAAAGATATCTTCTCAAAAATAGAAGCAGTTAAGCTACCTTTTCCCCTCAAATATCCCACCAAACTAAAATATTTCTCAGAACCAAAAAAATTTTATATTTATAATTATTATTCAACAAATTCTTCTACCGTAAAAAATGCTTTAAATAGCGCTTCTTAGTTACTTCACAGTCATGCTAATAATTTCCCACCTAACACGTTCTCCTCCTGTCTTAAATCTATTTACCACCCTCCACCCAAAATTTCCAAATATTAAAATCCAGAAAAGCCTCATGACTCCTCGAGTATCTATCTAATCTACGATCACTCCTTATCAATAAGATATATATAAAATATATATATAAATATAATATAATAATAAAAATATATCATATATTATAATAATATATAAAAATATAATAATATTAATTTATATATATAATATTTAATTTTTAATATTTATACATATAAATAATATAAATATATATAAAAAGTATACATATATATATAAAAAACAATAAAATAATAATTTATAAATATATAGTATTGTTCTATAAGAACCCAAATAGATATATATAATATATATATATAATATATAAAAAACAACTAATTAATAAAATTATTAATATATAAATATAATATTAATAATATAAATATAATATAATAAATATATATATAAATATAAAAAAATAATATATATATAATATGATATAACCTATATATATAATAAATATATAATATGATAATATAATATATAAATATATATATATATATATGGTATTAATTAATATAAATTGTTTTACAGACAATGTTGGTGAATTTTTATTATTTATATAATAAATATAATAATTAAAGTTATTATGTTAAGTTAATTAGCTATTAACTATGAAAATCATTAAATTTTATTTATATATTACCTTAATATGCACCATTCCCTTTTAAGGACATTTAACAACATTTCCTTACTATTAAATCAGTATTCTGATTAAGGCCTCTCATTTTTTGATTAAGGTCTGAATATTCCTTGATTAAGGAACAATTCATTTTTTTAAAAAATTTTCGTAACAAAATTTGCATGTAACATTAAAAGCGCAATGTTAATGTCTCTAATTTCCTGAGACTCCTCACCTCCTCATTCCGACACCTATTTTATTCCTCTCTGATTCTTGACTATCTTACTATCGACTAAATACTTAAGTTCCCCTTTAAGATATATATAATACGATATGATATAATATATATATAATACTATAGCTATATATATATATAATATTATATTAAAATATATAAAATCGTATAAAAATAATATATATTATATATAAATATATTATGTTAGATCTGTTCTCTGTTCTCCTAAATCTACTTAACATTAGAATCAGTCAACCCTATTCTTTCCTCCCTAGTTTATATTTTTTTTCTGACCTGCCTCTTACAGATCTCTATCAATCAATAGCTTCACAAGATTATAATAATAGATTTTCCAACCTATCAAAAAACGTTAAAACTCCTGATACTTAACTATTCCCTAGTTAAAGTTACACGACCTTTAGATCACCACACTCATTCTTAATATTTTTGAATCGCATTCCCATTACCACTACTGCCATACTCTCTTCCTCAGTTCTAACTTCTAATGCTTTCCCATCTTACTTAATTTTTCTCTCTTAAATACCTTTATTCTGTTCTATGTTGCTTACAAAAATCCAACGCCATTTTACCGTATATCACCTTAACTTCCTCCAAGCCTCCTCCCTTTTTCCTCTCTCTTTTCTACCATCTTTTCTTCAAATTTTTCCATATCTCTTTTTTTATATTGTCGACTATTCAGTCAATAGTTTTTCCTCAATGGTTCTGGATCTCATACATTACTCTACTTCATTAAACTATCCTAACTTCAACATCTAACCATCACCCATACTAACTCAACCTTCATGTCTTCAACCATGTTCAATCTACTCCCCATTTTAAACTCTAGTAATGCTCCCATCTGAACTTTCATCTACTTCCTCTCATCTTTGAAGAATCCTTGGCTATCCTCAAACCTTTTAAATCATCTTAAAAAACCAATACTTTGTACAATCTCCTCCAGTCACCTTCTAACTTTCCTAACTCTTCTAACCTTCTTAACCCAAACCGTCCTAAAACTTTTATTCTCTAACATTTGTAGAGTTATGAATTATTTATGTATCTGGCCCTTGAATACATACTTATCTTAATAGACTTTTTCTCTCCATTACCAATATTAACTAATCCTCATCCCCGTATTTATACTCCTCATAGCTTGTTGTCTCTTTCACCATCTTTTATAGATCTATCAAATCCAAAAGTCATAATCTGTTCGTACTTTCCACTCACCATCAACCCCTAATCTTTTCTGCACATTTTTCACTGATATTTTCATTGATCTGATCAGTTATTTTTCAACTCTTAACACCACCTTACAAACGCCTTCTAAACACAGTCTCTTTATTGGCTAGTATTTTTTTTTATATTTAACTCTCTTCATTCTACATTCTTCTCATTCTTCCACATCTTTTCTTAAACTTTCCACTTCTTTGCTGCCTTAATCATCCTCATAACTCTTCTTCTGTCTCATCTTCCTTAATACTTTTACGTTGTTAACTTAATTCATATACAACACCCCTCTTTTAAGTTCTCTCCGATTTGACAACAAATAAATATATTATATAATAAAATAATAAATATAATAAATATAAAAAATATAAAATACATAATAATCAAATAAGATTAATATATATATAAATAATATATAAATAATATATATATATATAAAATAATAATAATATATAATAATATATATACTATGATAACTAATATAATAATATATAAAATTAATATATAATATAATAAAAATATATATATAACAGAATATAAAATTAAATATAATAATATAATATATAAATAATAAATAAATATCAATAATATATATATAAATATTAGAAAACGGCACTATAATAAATTAGCAACCTCAAAAAGCAAATATAGTAAGGTTTTGCTATTGGCTTAAATATATATATATATATAAATATGTTATATATATTAGTATAATATAAAAGAATAATATTAAGTAGCCACATAATATATAATGAAACCAATGAAGCTAATATTGAACACTATAAAAAAATTATATACATATATAATATAATAAATATATAAAATATATAAGTTATATATATATATATTATTAATAGATATATATATATATATATATTAATATATAATATATCAAGTAATATATATATACTATTAAATAAATAAAGGTAAATTTAACACTATTCAACATAGTAATCCTTATTCTTTTTTGCGACTTCAATTCCCTTATCCAAACTAATTAAGCTGTTTTTAAAATAATTTATTTTAAATAAATCAACAAAGATAGCATAGTTAACTAAACATAATATTTAATAAATCAGTTTTGGGATAAAAAAAATAATTACTAAATTCTATAAATATAACAAAATAAATAAATAATAAAAAAAATCCAAGTTTGGTCATGAATAATAATAATTAAACATTTTTAAGTTTGTAAGTCACACAAATTTACATGTCATTACAAAAATATATTACTGAGTAATCTTTTTGTCATTTCAAATTATTTTCAATCTAAATCTAAAATAAAGTTGCTTATTGTTCAACACCCAAATGATCGTAATGCCCGGAAAAAATAACATATTCATCTGCTCGTTTTTTGCCGGGTAAAACGCAAAAATTGGTCTATTTTTGTATTAAATTTTACAAAATTCTTATTCTAGAGTTTTCCGAAATAGATTCTCTGTAAATTTATAAATTTATTTAAAAAATGACAAGAAAGGTAGACAAATATTTTAAGACAGACCAGTTCCAAAACAGAATCTAACCTTAAACGTAAGAGAAATGAAAACAATAGACTGCAAAAAAAAATGTAATAAATCAGACTTTCGTCTCGTACTTTTAATAAAAAAATTACACAAAATAAAAATAATTTAACTCTAAACTATTCTTTAACATTATCAAATATTAAGAAAAATTATCCAAAACTAAACCCTTCATGTTGTTGGAAATAAGAAATAAATTAATTTATTAATTTAAAATTTATATTATTTAAAAAACGCAACATCAATCTGTATAATTCTAATCATAAAGTAACTTTTATAGCTGTTAAATACAAAGATTTGAATAAATATTAATTCTTTTTCCAAGTTTTTTAAAATGTTCAACCAATATAAAAATATTGACTATAAACACTTAAGAACTATACTACTAATCCAAAAATCGATTCAATAATTCTCACATCTTTTTTATAACTAATAATATCATAAGTTTTTACAATTTAATTATTTTTTTATTCATTAAATATTAGTATTATAGGATTAGTATTATCATATTATATTCATTATTATTTCTTTTTTTTCTATTTAACAATGAACCTCATATTTCTTTAACAAGGATACCAAAATATCACCAAAAAAAAGTAACTAACTTAAATTAAATCATCATTAAGAAATACTACACTATGTAATACCATACCAATTAAAAAAATACAACATAAAAAAATAAAAAAGAATCTAACCTGAACTTATATTAGTGGTAACACTCGCTTTAATGTGGTAAAAAATTCTCTTTTATCCAACAATAAAATTCTAAGATAAAAATAAATGTAAAATAAACTAAAATCAAATTCATTTAAAAATTATTAAAGTAAATAAAATAAATTAGTAATTAAAAGTAAATAATGAAAAACTATTAAAATTAAATATTATTTTTAATTTTAAAATAAAAATACACTATACGACTAACAGTTTCTTAGCATAAATATTATTCATGTCTTTCTTGACCCTGTGCTCATTATCCTAAGTTCCCTCGTCAAAATGTTGAGCATCTTTTTCTCATTAAATCCATAGTTGAAATCCTCTCTCTCCTCCTCCTCTCTCTCTCCTCGCTCTCTCTCTCCTCTCCTCTTCTCTCTCCCCTCCTATATATAATATATATAATATATATGTATATATAAATAATAATAATATAGTAATAGAAATAGTTAATATATATAAAGTATTATATATAAAAAAAATATATATATATATAATAAAAGATATATATAAATAGTAATACAAGTTGTATCATCATCATCAAATTCAGGTGGGATGAAAGCTGAATTTCAGTATTCTTAACTTTTTATCAAAATCACCTAACTTCAACAACTCTCGAATTAATGTATTTCGACTCATATAAGTACAAAGTTCATTTTCACTTCATTTTAATTCTTGTGTCAAAAAGTTTATAACATTATTTAACAAACCTAAAACACCCCAAAATCATAAACAATACTATGAAGCTTTCCACTCTTATAAATTGTTCACCCAAACAAACCTTCTTGAAACGTTTACAATCTATTAGATACCCCATAAATTTCTATAACGTCAAAGTTAACTATTCTACTAGAACGCAAAAATCAAAATTACAAGCCTTCTTATACTTCTAGATAGATTTTACTCATTTATCTTCTTCACAATTTACTTTATTTTTTTAACATATCCATTAATATACAATATCAAGTTAATCTTTATTTACCATATTAATATTCTTAAACATGATTTTTCTCTTTATCCCTACATCCGTACAGTAACAAACATATAAATATCCTCAATTTTCTAACAAATTTTACAAAACATATGAAGCCGACGTGACAAATTTTTTAGTTTACTTAAATTGTCTGCGTTCAATTTCAAGTTAATAAAATAAAAGAAAATTAAAAAAAGAAACACACATAAATCTTTTATTAAAATAAATTTTGTATTATCATAACTTTTACATGCTTTAATAATTTTCTTACACTCCAATAACCATTATACATCTGCCTGAGCAACCGTACAAAATAAATCTAATAAAAATTTATTGGAGAATATAAATTCTTAAACTTAGCCATAGTATTAGTGAAATTTGTCTCTCCACTTTAATTGATAAATTATTTCTCAACCATTTTTGACAAAGATACCTAAATTATAATAATGATCATTATAATACTATAAGTCAAAGTAAAAATTAATGACAACATTTTTTTATTTTATAGTAATTTTTCTTTCATTTACAAAAACTATTAAAATCCTTTAAAAATTTCTCTTTTTATATCAGATTATATCATTAAGGTTTATAGATATAAAATATATATATATATATAAATATATATATGCTATCTAACTATATATATATTATATAAATATAAATATATAAATATATCAATCATAAATATATATATATATATAATGAAATAATATATATATATATATATTAGAGTATAGTAAAAAAATAATATATATAATATAATAAAATATAATATAATAAAAAAATAAAATAAAAGTTTGTTTAAATAATATAAATCTAATAAAAATATAATACATATATATATAATGAATATAAAATCCGCAATTTTAAAACTTACCATTACTTTTATTTAAATAAATAAAAACAATAACAAACTACACCAACATGGTCATTCTTTTTTAACTTTTACGATAATAGCTTCTAAATTCTCATTAACCCTTCTTCTCTTCATCAACAAAAGTTCTCACTATCTCCAAGTCCAGTTCTCAAGCCATCAACCTAGTCGAATTACATCAATTTCACACATTCCCAAATACAGCTTTTATTAGCCTTTAAATTTAAAAATGATTCCAGCAGATTACAATGTTATTTTTATTTCAAAACACCATAAAAACCATTAAGTTCAAACCATATATTCTCTTATACATTTAAACCTTTCTTCTCTTCCATCTCTTCTTTCACTTTCTTCATACTTTTAAACCTTCTTCTCTTCCAACTCTTCCTTCACTTTCTTCATACTTTTAAACTTCTTCTCTTCTTACTCTATCGTTTTTTCTTAATTTTCTTTATACTTTTAAACCTTCTTCTCTTCCCCTCAACTCATTACCCCTATAGGCTTTCCATTATATACATCTTGTTAAAACCTCAC
Organism: Trachelipus rathkii; assembly: GCA_015478945.1. Classification (NCBI taxonomy): domain Eukaryota; kingdom Metazoa; phylum Arthropoda; class Malacostraca; order Isopoda; family Trachelipodidae; genus Trachelipus; species Trachelipus rathkii. The sequence continues at coordinate 19,646 of JABUQX010053491.1, forward strand.
CCTGAATTGTTCAAGATCAAGAATCACATCTTTAGAAATCCAGCAAATAAGCTTTTCATTTCTTTTGCAGTTTATTATCTCAATTAAGCATCAATTTGCCCTCTCTCAATTCTCCTTTCCGCTCCACAGCTTTTAAAATCTTCCCCAACTTGTTTTTCCACTTGTTTCCAAAATATTTAAATCTCATCCATTATCATTTCATTTTTTATTGATTTTATAAGTATTTAATACTCTCTTAAATGCTGGTAAATAAACATAAATAATTGAAAATATTTATAAGAATCAATTCTTTCTCCTCAATACGAAAGCTGATCTTCTTGAGAATAAGTTATAAACATTGTTCAATATATAAAGAAATTAACTCTAACTCCAACATCAATTTAAACTCTAAGACCATCTATATTTTAATATATATATAAAAAATAAGTAAAAAATATTATAAAATACATATAGTATATATATTAATAATATTAAATAAAAATATATATATTATATAACTATATAATATATATATAAAATATCATAATATAAATAAAATATAATATATTATAAAATATATAATATAAATATATTATTAATATATAAATATATATATATACTCTTTCATAATTTCAGTTTCCCTAAAATGTTCTCACCCTTTTCCCTCCACGCCTTTCTTCTCCTCCCCCTCACCTCTGTGGTTCTTTTCGTATTACTCCACTTCTCTTCGGAATAACTATTTTTATTTAAATATTCTGTCTATGATTGTTTTTTAATCTCACTCTATTTCCTTTTTCATTTTCATCTCTAATTCAAACTTTCTATTTCCTTTGATAAAATTCTTTTCAACAAGTAGATTGTATTTAAAGTTTTCTTAATTATCCAACTTATTCTTTCGATCATGTTCTCTTTTTTCCCCACATTTAATAACCTCTCCACTAGGATTAATCCAATCAATACATAAAATTCGTTTTCCGATTAATTTTTATTTATTCTATCCGTTCTTTTCACTTGTATCTTTACCAGTCCATCTTTAAATTCTGACTAAACTATTCTATCCTTTTATTTTTTTAGGTATGCCTTCTTTTTGAATAAGTTATACATAAAATGTAACAAACTCCAAAATAAAATAAAAAGAATGAATCAAGAAAATACAATAATAATAAAAAAAATAATAATAAATAAAAAAAAATATAATAATAAAGCATAATAATAAAAATTAATGAAATAACGAATTACGAGAAATTCACCTCTTTTTACTCTCTCGTATATGATGATTCAGGTTAATTTCAAATTTTTTATAATTGTTTTGTCATCACCTTTTAACAGACGCTTTTTACCAAAATAAAACTGTCACGTTATCTTCCTCCCATCTTTTCTCATTGTTAAACAATCCCTCACCACTGAATTTAATACAGACGATACACTTCTTTTTTTATCTCAAGACATACTAATAACCTTACACACCAGCTAAATGAAACAAACACTCAACTCATTATTCCTTAAGTTAAAACTTAATAAAAATTTTATATATCTTTCTCCAAACTTTTTTTAAATCTTGACCAATTTTTTTTAAAATCAATTAGTTAAATCTTTTATTTTAAATTTATTGAAGTGACTCATTAAGAAAATTTTTAACATTATTACCCTAATTTTAAGCAGCCTTTTGTGATGTCAGCAATTCATATCTCCTCTAAAAACATACGTTATTTCATGTCTGTGTAAATTAAATACAACTTACTTCATAACCTTCTGAATAAATTGTTTAATTTAGCAACCCAATTGAAGATTTATTCATGTTAAGCTAAATTTCACACTGTGTCATATTTCAAAAAAGGATTTCTCATCTTTAAAACGAGCCTTTAATTTCATCTATTCATCCATTATAAATAAATACATGGTTAAAATTATTTTAATTCTTTCGTATGTTAATTTAAAAAAAGAAAAAAATAGAAAGTTATTAAAGAAACGTTCAATACTTAAACTTACAAATTACATTTAGATCAAATTATATCAATTCTGAATACTTACTTTAAATTTAACACATTCCTTTTTCTTCTTTTGCAAAATAGAACCCTACACTTTTTAAAAAATATGCCTTAATATTCTTTTATTTTTTTTTATTATAGCACTTTTTTTTATCTACCTCTTATTTATTGTCTTACTTGTTCCTAAGTTAACGGCAACCAATTATTTGTTATCTACGTTTGAACTAAACCTCTAACTTTTAAATTTAAAAGATTTTATGCAGCATAATTCCTATCACTATGCCCAAGTCTTTTACCCTGAAACACTGCCACAAGCATAAAATTTTTCGAAATATATATGTGATAAACAAAAAAATAAAGTATATAATAATATAAAATGCAAGATATCAAAAAACTTTATAATTTATATAATTAAAATTATAATCAATGAGAAACCTAAATCGTAAATTTATATGGTATAACGTCATAAATATGTAGAAATATAAATATATATATAAATATATAAATAGTATAATAGAAAATAAATCTGGGATACGTAACAACATAATCTAAGCATAAATCTATAAAAATATAAAAATATATAATATATATATATATAATTAAAATAATAAATATAGTAAATAATAAATAACGTAATAATAAAATAAAGCATTTAAATATAAAATATAGATGGGAAAGATAAAGAGAGAACCATAATATTTATAGAATAAAAAAAATCGTCATAGTTATAATAGGAGATATATATATATATATATAGAAGTAAAATATAATAAATAATAAATATATAAATAAAATATAAGATATATATATACTTATTAATATATATATAACACTTATTAATAAGATATAAACTATAAATATATTATATTATATATATATAATATAATCATAATCGAAATTTATATACCTAAATAAAATAATAATATAAATGCTATAATTTAAATATATATAAAAAAATAAAAATATATAATAATAATAATATCATATATAATATAACAGAAAATAACTTTCCATTAATATCACATGCAAATATTTTTTCATATCTAAAATTCACCAAACTAACTTAAAAGACGTCATATGAGGCACAGACTCATGCTTTAATCTTATTATATCAGCAGTAAACACCATAAATTCGACGTAATCCACAGGAACATGATTTCATTAATGAATGAATCACGCTTATCAACTACTTTCAGTTAAAAAATATCAAATCAAACCAACCTCACATATACATGCAGCCCTTTCCACACCTCTTAACATGTTGTTACGCTATTATAAATCATCCTAGTCTTCACCCTTCCTGCTACTATAGAAAATATTGACACAAGGACATCTTGCCTCAAATCTCTACTTAATGAACTGGAAAGAACATAACATTATAAGCCTTTTGGCTTGTATATACTGCTATCCAAAATCTTGTCAATTTATCAAAATATCAATAATATCCACACATCCCAAACCACTTTTAACTCTACACTTAATACAATATTAAAAAAAATCTCACTCAAAGTTGCATATACCACATCCTTGCAATACACCCTAGGCCACCTTTATTAAGGGATCGCAAATACATTTTTTTATTTAACGTCCAATATGTATATATTTTATATATAAAACTTCAGAAATATTTTTAATAAAGTTAAGTAATTAAATGGTTTGAGATTTAAAATTTTTTTACAAAAAATCTAAAGTTCACAATAAACTACCTATCCGGATCAAAAATCGACAGTATAAGATAAATGATGTTACAACATGTAATATAAACTGTGGTGAATATTTTATCATGCTTAGTAATATAACATCATTGTATTATAACAGAGATTCAAGTGAGATAGATTTTGAATTTTTAACGAGGTTTTTCATTGAAATACCAGATTTATATAAAGATATGCTGTTGATGACTGACGAATCTAGGAAAATGTATTTTCAACTGCTTCGTATACCATTTGAAAAAGCTAAATATGATTGGATGGAAATTTTTTTGTATCCTTGCTCGAATGGAATGGTTTATAATTTTTTCTTATCAAATTATGGAATTCAATTGCTGGAGATTCCGATAAAAAACTCACAATATGAATTTGTTAAGGAATTCTTGAACACCAAATTCAATCATCATGAATATATAATAAACATAAAAAGATCCTTTTTCAATAAGAAGGGTTTCAACATATACTCTGATCTTGATATTTTGAGATGGTATGCAAAACAAATTGTTTCAGTTTTTGGTTGTTTTTTAAAGACTCGTCTTGATGTCGAAATCTAGTATGAATTTCATAGGAGCTTTTTTCTTTCTTATGAAAACTGGGAAGTAATTTAAAAAAAAACTATTTTTTACTTTACACAAGATCATCTATAAAGCAATTAGAATATACTGAAGAAAGTTTTGAGTTGGTAGTGAGACGAGCATGTATGTTATATTCAAGTAAATCGACGGATTACGCGTACATAATTCATGAGGAAGAACTTGATCAGCTTGACCCAATTAGATGTAATCTCAAATGTTACGTGAAAGCGTCTGCGATCTCGATGGAAATTTTTAAAGGAATCGCTCATATACTTGGGAAAATTGCAATAATACGGAAAGAAAGACGATTGGGTAGAAACTAATGAAATGATTCCCCAGTTTACACCATTCATGCATAGAAATAAAGATTTTGAATATTTTTATAATTTCAGTGATTTTTTAATTAAGGAATTATTGGTAAGCGAAATTGAGGAAAATTTTAAAATGTTCAAAATTAAATGTGTTTTAATAGGATAAGCAATCATTTTATCCATTTTGTTATATATTCTAAGCTAGATAGAGATGAAAAAGCAATCGAATGGTGTGGATCAAACCAATTGGCAAATATATGCATTCAAGGAATATAATTATTCCAATTTTGAAAGAAAATTCCAAACACAAAGAATGATCTAGAGTAAAATTTAATGAATTTGTAAACCATGGTTTGCTAATTCCGATCTAAGGAGACATAATATTTACTAGAAATAAAATTTGCCTTACGTGTTTTACTAACTTTAATTATTTAGGATTGCATTTATTATTATTTGATATTATTGTTAGTAATATTACTATTGTAATCTTCTATATACCTTTAATATTAAACTTGCAATTTTTGAACCACATTTTCACGATACTTTTGTGCGTGGAATAAAAAGTAACACCAATGAGAAAAATTTATATACAAATAATTATTTTGAGCCCACAATTAAATTAACAATTCATTGCAAATTTAAAATCAATTATTGATTATATTATTTCTATGTGATAAAAGGAAGGTGTTTGAAGAAACGTATGATAAGAATAAGGTTATGGTTGTGAGAGAGGACAGTCATCGATGTGAAGTTATGTTAGATAGTGAGCAGCTCGAACAATATTAAATATTTAAAATATATGTTGGATGAAAAGGGAACAGATGATGCAGAGTTTAGTAGGAAAGTTGTGGATGGCAGGAAGGTGGCTGGTGCAATTAAATCCTTAGTAGATGTAAAGGGACTAGGTCTTTTAGTGCTGCTAAGGGTGCATATGGTGTGTTTACATGTATAGTAGTGAGACTATGGTCTGGAATAAGAAGTATAGATCTAAAATACAATGTGTTCAGATGGACAATCTTAGGGGCGTGTTAGGTGGGAGAAGAATTGATAAAAGGAGAAATAAACGTATTAGAGTTGTATGGTTTGAAGAAAGAGGTAAGTGAGAGAATAAATGAAAGTACGTCGAGATGATTTGGTTATGTGGAAAAGGATGGATGATAGTCGGTTGGTAACCGCGGATGCATGTGGTGAGTGTGTTGGAATCGACCGGCTGGGAGACTGAAGAAAAAGTGATTGAGTTAGTAATGAATGCCTTGCAGGAGAGAAATGTCAGTTTGGCAGAGGCGAAAAGAAAGATCCACAATAGGAGTGAATGGCTGGGTTTTGTGAGGGGGTTTAATTGTTTCCCACCTGGGAAAAGGAATGAACCTTACATTGACTAGATGCCCTAATGAAGCTCCGTCGGGTCCCGTGAAGCCTCTAGGGTGAGATTTTTTTGAATGTCGACGAGTTTCTCACTAAAAGTATAAAGAGAGTGATAGGCTGGGAATATACTTTCGAATGCGTCATAGTTCTTTCTACTTTTTTTGTGCCGGTGCATGTATCGCACCTTTACCCCAGTCTTTGGGAGAGAAGGTGAATGGTGATCTATTTTATATACTATTAATATTAATTTCTTAATAGCCAACTTTTTTTAAAACAGCAACGTAAAAGGCAAATTTTGTGAGCACCGCTCGCCCATAGGCAAGCCTGAAAGATTGCCTTCTGGTGGAGCATAGCGACACTTGCTTGTACCATTATATTATAATAGTTTTTATTTTAATATTATTATTATATTATATATCTATTATTATATAATTATCCTCATATTTTTATTATTATAATACTATTAATATATTATTTTATTATATTTTATCATTATAATTAATTATATATATTTATAGTGCTATAATCATTATAATTTATTATTGTTATTTAATAAATACAAGTAAATTTTTTATAAACTTTTTTTTTTTTTAATCCTAATTCTGAATCTCGAATATATCTCCTTATAGCATGAATGCCTTCAGTTTTAATAGAATATAATGATAAATAAAAATGTAATATAAAATATAAAAATGGAAGGACAAAAGTAATAAAAAAGGTAAGAATATAATGATAAATAAAAATGTAATGAAATTGTATGATGATTATTAAAACAAAGGTAATAAAAAGGTAAGAATATAATGATAAATAAAAATGTAATAAAATTTTATGATGATTATTAAAACAAAGGTAACAAAAAGGTAAGAATATAATGGTAAATTTAAATGTCATGAAATTGTATGATGATTATTAAAACAAAGGTAATAAAAAGGTAAGAATATGATAAATAAAAATGCAATGAAATTGTATGAGGATTAATAAAAAGGTAAGAATATAATGATAAATAAAAATGAAATGAAATTATGATGATTATTAAAACAAAGGTAATAAAAAGGTAATATAATGACAAATAAAATCGTAATGAAGTTGTATTATTATTAAAAAGGGAATAAAAAGGTTATAAAATTGTACTGATTATTTAAACAAGGTAATAAAAAGGTAAGATATATGATAATAAAAATGTGATGATTTGTATGATGATTATTAAAACAAAGGTAATAAAAAGGTAAGACTATATGTATGATAATAAAAAGTAATAAAATTGTATGATGATTATTGAAACAAGAGGTGTAAATTTTAAAATATGATAAAAAAAATGCAATGAATTGTATGATGATTTATTAAAAGGTAATGAAAAGGTAAGAATATAATGATAAATAAAAATGAAATGAAATTGTATGATGATTATTAAAACAAACCGTGGCGGCTCGTGGTTTTTGTGCAGGGGGTGCTGCTATATAATATATATATATATATATATATATATATAATAGATTAAATGTTTATATATATATTATATTATATATATATATATATATAAATAAAATATATCATCTATAATTAAAATATATATATATATATATATATATATATATATATATAACATAAAATAATAAATAAATATATATATAAATATATATATAATATATATAATATATAATAATATATATATATATATATATATATATATAATATATTAATGTTAATTTAAATGTTTTGAAAAACGATCAGTTAAAATTGCAAAAATGATCGAAATTTAAAGAGAATAAATGTGAAGCTCAAAAAAGGAAAAAAAATCAGACCGGAACAAAATTTGTTTTAGTTCCAACGTAAGTTTATTAAGCTACTAACGCTGACACATCTCTCGCTCGGATTACATACAGTAAAAATATACAATATAAGCGATTTTGGGAACAACACATTTTTCAAGTTCCTATTTTTTCTATGGAATAAATTGTTCGAAAAAAATTATATATATATATATATATATATATATATATATATATATATATATATATATATTATATATATAATTATATATATATATATATATGTATATAAATATATTATATATATATAATATATATATAAATATATATATTATATATATATATATAAAAATATATATCTATATATATAATATATAACTATTAATTATTATATATTATATATATATATATATAGTGTTATATATATTATTTATTAAATATATATATATATATATATAGATATATAATATAATATATATTATATATATATTATATATATATGAGCAGACGAAAGAGATATCAAGGAAATAACAAATGCTTGTTTAGTAAGTTGTAGCTAGTTCTGAAATTTTTGGGGGCTGCAGTTCGCAGTGCCCTATGGACGATGATTATTAAAACAAAGGTAATAAAAAGGTAAGAATATAATGATAATAAAAATCGTTATGAAATGATTATTAAAACAAAGGTAATAAAAAGGTAAGAATATAATGATAAATAAAAATGTTTAACTAACAATTGGTAAGAACTACATTAGATGATAAATAAATATGAAATTTTATGATGAATTAAGTTAAACAAGGTAATAATTTTGTATCAGTTGTCTTTAACTAAGTTTACATCAATGGAAATCTTATATGTCCGTCATGAACACTGTTCTTTACTTTCATATGTCAGAGATATCACTTATGGGAATGGATATGAAATTTACTCTAACTTTCGAAGAAAATGAGTATGTTTCATTGTTAATCACTCCGACTGAATTTGCAAATCACAGGTGGGAAAACTGAGTCAGACTAATTCACTATATATTAATCACAACTTTACCAGAACCGCGATAAGTTAGTACTCGTAATATGGGCAAGCGGTGTGTCGCGTGCCGATGCATTATATTTATCCTAAAAGAAAAAAAAAAATCTATAGGAAATATAATAACTATATAAATTATTGTAGGTGATATGATCCTGCTTCAGTACCCCATTTTATCGAGAAGAGAAAAGTATTCGATTGTATTCGAGTTATCGAGAGTTTTAAGGAAAGAAAATTCATAAAATTTTATCCAATCCTTTTGCATTCTGAATAGTACAGTTCTAATTTGTCTCTCAAAATGACCTCCTTCATGAGAACTATGGAGATTTTATATATTAAATTAATTTTGCTTTTGTTATTATTAATAAAATAAGAATAATAATAAAAGAATAAGAACTGATCTAAGGAGCTTCGTTGAGTATCTCACATTTATTTGTAACTAATTTACAACAACTGATTAAGGTCCTAATTTGAATCACGCACCTATTGGGCATTAGCTTTTCAGGAGGGGGAACTCTCTAATTTTTTACTATTGAATCGGGACCAGGATCGGAACCCGTCCTTGGCCATACGACCGTCTTCTCTACCCATGAGTCACGGTAGATCTGTTCTATTGAAAGGTAGAATTTTAATTAATGAGAACTCTTTAAATAAGTGTTTCAAATGTTATAATGGAAATTCAAAGATCGAGATAAGAATACAATATATTCTACATGTATATATATAAAATAATATTGTTGGAAAGATCGTATAGCTTTAGTAATAATTCATAAGCAAAAATAATAACGCTAATAACTTAGTGTTCAAACGGGATGAATGACCGGAGTGTTAGTTTCGATGAATTACGAATCTCGGTAAAAATATATTAGTAATATCGAAAGAGTAATTCTTATCAAGAATTGTGGAGTATATCCATTGAAAGACCTCTAAAATTAAAATGTACACTAATATGTACTTCCGTTTGACTCCATAAGCGAATACGATAGTAGCCACGCGGCAATATTGATCTGATTTATATCGAATGTACATTTATCACGAAAAGTTATTGCAGATCCAATATCTAGCTATTATTAGTTGAACAAGATTATCTAAAACATATTTGCTGAACCAAAAACTATGATAATTATTTCATTTCAAAGTTATGACATATAAATAAGATGATTAAAGAGATCTGAAATATTACAAAAACAATACAACTTATATTATTTTTAGACCATTCAACAAATGAGGAAACATACTAGGGTCATGTATAACGGTAGTGGTATTAGGACTTGGGCTTACTATACTGTGGTTCACATCATACTCGTGGAGGCTATTGAAGAATTTCGGAGACAGTAGAGAGCTGGTTCGTAAATAAATTACGAACATATCATAAAGCTTTTAAATAAGGCAGTCAACCCTGGCAGTTCTAATAAAAGTCACAGTCATTTTAGAAACAAGTTGAATGAATAAACTGTACCTTAGACAACTAGAGTTTTGATGGTTCATTACAAAAGAGAAATTCCCCCTAGTTAGCAAAAATACAGAATCCCTAAAGAACAATCTACGAGTAGATTTTAAGTTTTCATTTTTACAGTAAAACAAGTTTAGGAGTAGGTCTCTATTATACCAAAATGTACATGGAAAGATAATGAGAAGAGAAATAACTGCAAAGATATATAAAGAAAAAATACGGGAGTATTAATATGGGATAGCGTATATATTGTTTGCAATATAAACTTCGAGTAAATTGATGACCAAAAGCCAGATTAAAGCGAAGAAATGTAGGTAGATTCGGAAGTCAAGACTTTTGCATTGAGCACGCGAAAATTTTCATCTGATATTCCATATTTTTGTAAGAGGTTATGTTAGGACATCGCTATTTTGAAAGCAGAAAAGAATTGATTATTTATGTATCAGAATAGCTGGTCCTGTAAATGATGAGGAATTGTAGGAAGTTTTATATCCGACTCCTATGAAACATGGAAAACCAAGAACTCATATATATATGTTATAGTTTGACATGATGGTCATTTCAGATATGGTGGTCAAAGAGTATCTTTGTCGATCATGTCTAGAAAACGGATGAATGTAATATAAATCTCTAAGTTAAATTTGCTCTATATAATAGTCAAAGGCAGGTTTTAGAGAAATTGAAGATCTTTAAAAAGTTTTCATGAATCTTTTTTTTTTTTTGTTTAACATTAAAATTAATCAAATTTAATTCTATTAAAAATTACCAGTGAAGTAACTAAAGTGAAATAGGTTTTTTTTGTTTTCAAAAAGTTCAAAATACAGGAGCACTAGCGTCCTTTTATGTACTTGATTTGATTATTTTAAATGTTTAACACCTTATGACATCAAACGTCTTTAGTCTATCTATTGGACCTGCGCCTGCAAAATGGCATGAAGTGTTTTTCTCCTATGTATCGCGATTGTACACGCATTATGAGATTAACTACCCTCCCAATTCCGCAGTGCTATAGTGAGTTATTAGTGCTATTAATTAGTGATTAATATTATGTTTTTATTAATATGTTTAGTTTTAGTGATACGTAATATTGTTCTTAATAAATCTAGTGTTAATGTTATTGATAATAGTGTTTGGTGTTCAGGTGATCGTATTATTGTTAATAAACAATCAAGGTTAATGTCGATGTTAGTAATTGAACAATAAATGCTATTCGGGTAGTGTTATGTATGTAATGTATGTATGTATTTATGTATTTTATGTATGTATTTGTAAGTAATGTGTATGTATGTATGATATGTCTGTATGCTGAATGTAGTATGTATAATTTTATTTATTTTTTTTATTATTTAACATCTTTAAAAGCGCCCCGAAGCTAAGTAGAAGAACACTCTCCAAACAAAGCGAGGGTTCCCAGGTTCGCAACTAGTCCGGTTGGTTATATATATATATATATATATATATATATGATATTATATATATTATTATATATATATATATATATATACATATATATATATTATATAATAATATATATATATATATATATATATATATATATACCACCGAGTTTTTTAAAAATAATAATAATAGTAATTAATTATAATAAAAAAATTAAAAGACTTCTAATTGTTATAAAAATTTAAGCAATAAACATTTTATCATGCAGGCAATAAAAACAGTACATATATTAAATTATAGTAAATATCAGATAGAAATCACTGTTAGGATATATTTTTTCTTCACGGAAAAAGATTTGATTAAGCTACAATAATAATAATAATAATACATAATAATAATAATAATAATAAATAATAATAATAAATAATAATAATTAATAATAAATATAATAAATATAATTAATAATATAATAAATAAAATAATAATAATAATAATATATAATAATGAATAATAATAATAATAATAATAATAATAAATAAATAATAATAATAATAACTAAAATTGAAATAATAATAAAATAATAATAAACAGCTTAGGTAAGCTGTAATAACATTTATAATTTAATGTATTCAGTGGCCTCAAACTTTAAAATTTAATGTATATTTGAATAAGTCACATTTAAACATTTATTGGTGATGGCAATCCTTTAATAAGATTCTGGAAAGAATGCCTTAGCAATGTGCAACAGTAAAAGAAACCTGTATTACATAGTTTAACTTTTCAGAAGAATCAATAATTATCATACTACTGATTGGACAATCCATGATTTCATTATTGAGAAAGGAGATACCTTATATAAAAGAAGGTAACATTTTAAAATTTTTAATCTAATCACTACTTTTAATGCAATCGTCTTTACTTTTTCGATCTATTTTTCGTTTTCTTTCATATTTTCTTTAAAGGAAAGAAGTTGTTGAAGAAACCTTTTTCTAAATATCTGACAATTTGTAATTTTCCTATACCTTCGCTTCTGACCCCGATGAACACTCTCTAAATAGTTCCCCAATATGATTATATTTTTGAATATTATCCTGTAATATAGATTTAATGTAACTCATACCTACTTAAAGTATAAAAATATGCAAATGGTAAGATTGGAATGAAAAGATTTAAATTAGTATATTTATATACTATCTACCTGGTAGTGCTGTTTACTTTGTATACTAGAAATGTGGACCAGATGAATTTGATATTTTATAGTCATTAAATAAATTCCTTACATTTCATATTTGCGATTTTAGCTAAAAATTAAATTTAAGGTATCATTTATGAATTTAGATTTATCTTCCTCTTATCTTCTGTTGGATAATATTGGAATAATTTTACATACAGCGCTATATCTCCACAAAAAAAATGTTTTCTCAATTGCGACGTTTTTATGTGGTATGACATTTTTGTTAAAAGAGATTAATAAGGTAATTACACTATAATGTTAATACACTATATAATGTTGACAGATGTTTTTTTATTGACGTATTTTAGATTTTGTTCTAATATGTTTAACAAAGGCAAGTTTTTGTCAATTTGAGCATTCAAATTTGATACTTATTTATCGAGAAAACTAGATTTATTTTCACGTAAATATTAGTTTTATAATAATTACTATAATCTTACTTAACTTTAGAACTTTTTTACTTATTTTATTCATTTTGGTAATTGTTTACAATAAGGGTCTCTAAATAGATTTTTTTTAAAGATCACAGCATAGACTCTTAAAAAAAATAGTAATGGAGAATAAAAAAAATGATCGGTTTCTTTAATGTTTGGAATTTTCCCATAGGGTTTTCTTATAAAAAACTGAACGGGCCTCGAGGTCGGTTTAGGACCATCCTAGTTCAGGTTACAATAAGATTTGTTAAGTATACATTACTTAACAAAACATATTATAACCTGAACTAGTAGGGTCCAAACTGAAATCTAACCTGGATGGATCGAAGATGCCGTAAACCTAGACCTAACTTAGATGGATTTACGTTGCTGTAAACCTAGATGGAGTTCTGACAACCATGGCTATGCTACTATTTCTTTTAGTCTTCCCTTGCGCCTATTTTGTAAATTACGATAAAAAGAAATTCCGGTCAGTTTTTTTTTATAAGAAATGTATAGGATTTTTTTAAACTTTGAGAGGCTGTAACTTTTTTTCCTAAAGAGACCGATCATTTATTTTTTATTCTTTATAGGGCCTATAGCAGAACCGCTGTATCTCAGATTTTTATAAAAATCGCAGCTTATATTCTAAAAAAATATCATGTTCTTCGAACCTACGTAATAGTTCAATAACTGTGGTGCCAAACCTCTCATCATAAATAAATTTTAATCAATCTACCAAAGTTTTTTTTTTTGTTTAAATCGGTTTTAAGCCGGCTCCATACCTTGCGAGTTGTCGAATTCTTTGCAAACACCGCAATGTTGTATAGGTGCATTTTTTGCAAGCTTTGTTCATTTGCTTGGTTTGCAAATTTACACAAAATCCTTTTGCCATCGCTTGTGGAAAAGAACTGTGTATTTGGCAAACCAAGCAAATGAGCAAAGCTTTACCAAAAATGACCCATACACACATGGGGTAGAATGTGTGTAGACATACATTCGCTTATGAAGGCAAAAACACAATACAAACGCAAAGATTCAAGGGTTTAACAAACTCCCCATGTGTGGAGCTGCCTTTAGAAACCTATTAACGTTATATTATGAATAGGTTTGGTTAATTATAACCAAAATGGTTTTTTGTTTAACTTAACCAAACTTATCATAACCTACTAAAACGATTTTGTGAAACGTAAATAGAAAATGAATATATGAAGACAAAGGATAATGTTCGCTTTATAAAGAATAATCGTAATTTTTCATTTTTTATTACAATTTGCTAACGTGCTGCTTATAGAATACTCCAGAAACGCGACTGATTTTTAAAACTAACGATTTCTTTTTTTAGAATCTGTTGACTCAACTATTACCTTTGTTTAAGCTGTAAACAATTACCAAATCTGTTTAGGAAGCCCCTTATTGTAAACAATTACCTTCATTTTAATTAATCAATTATTCATAAAAAAGTCTTGCCTAAGTTTGAAATACTAAGTGTCTTTCTATATTGAATTTTTATTACTTAAATGTGCTTTTAATTTAATAGATTTGATTTCCCCGGAACTTTCCTGAGTCGTACAATCAAAATTACGGAAATATTTTGGGTGATTATGGAGAACAAGTGCAATACAACTCTGGTACAGTACATATTAAAACTAAAAATTTAATTTACAAATAAGTAAATAAAAAAATAATTTAAACGTTTTCTCTTTTGATTTCGACATTTTAAGTACACTTTGCATAATAAATCGAATCGTTGATAACCGTGACAAAAAATTTATTCGGATTTTTTTCAAAAATTATGGTATCCGATAAACTCTGAAACACTTTTCGACAGGGGCCTTCTTTATCCGCAACGCAAACGAGATGAAGCCCAAAATTTGTTATATTTTGTAGCGCTATTTTTTTAAGTATTTTTATTGAAAATATTTATTTAAATAATGTAAAAAAAATTTAGATACCTTTCTAAACACTAAGATAACAAAAAATTAAAAAGTACTTTAAGTATTTTTATATATTATATTATCTATATATATATATATATATATATATATATATATATATATATATATATATATATATATATATATATATATATATTATATATATATATATATATATATATATATATATTATATACT
>JABUQX010053492.1:0-10000 GCA_015478945.1 Trachelipus rathkii
GGTGTGCGCTGGTCAGTTGGAAGGTACGGTGTTTAACCGTTTCGCATTTATCGTGAAACGCTCGCGTTTTCGTGCGCCGCTTCTGGACGAAAGAGATTGGCCTTTTCAGTTGGAGAATTAGCTAGAACCATCAGATCGAATAAGAGGAGGAAAGACAGATTTACAAGTTGTTAGAGATGTTTTTGGCAGAGGCCAGAAAGATTTGTCAGTAGGAGAACCCAGGAGGTTAGCGCACTTTCGTTTGATGAAAGCCCACTTTGCTCGTCGAGAGTATCCCTGCAACGATTTCTAGCTGAATGAAAATTAGCAAAGTGATAGGAGAACGAGAATTTTCCACTCCCGATACACTGTCTCTAGCCTGAATGGCCAGAGGGCGGGCACGATCGAACCATGGATTATGAGGAGAGAAAGATTTAGTCGAAGAAGGAATGAACCTGCTCATCCCGTCAACGATTACAGCTCCACCAACCTTATCGGCAGAAGTCGAAGCGTCACCAGAGACAAAGCAGTCATTCCAGTTATAGTTAGCGTAGAAGCAGCACAAATCCCCCTTATTGATCAGCCAGAAAAACGCGTGGGCAGGATGGAGCTGTTGGAGAGAGAGTATTAAAATTTAGAGATATAAAGGTTGTGGTCAGATTTACCAATAGGAGCGAGGTGGTGTATTATTTATAAAGAGAAGGACTAGTGGTGAAACATAGGTCAAGTGTGTTCAAAGAATTGATTGGGACGATCCGGAATGTGTGGGTTCTTTAATTAGAAGTTGCCCCAGATCGTTGAGAATGCTGTGATTGGGCCTCCTCCCCACCTAAATCAGTGAGAGGATCCCAACAATTCAGTGTTGTGTACATTGAAATCCCCTAAATAAGAGGACCTCAGTATTTGGATGAGAAGATATAACAGTCTCGTGAGAAGTAGTAAGATATTCAAAAGAAAGAGTGAAAATCTGTTCTGTTAAGGTATTAGCAGAAGCACAAGATTATTATAGTAGAAGGAAGAACGATTTTAATACAGAACATCGAAGTTAGGAGATTCAAGATTCTCGAGACGTGTTACAGGAGTGTTAGTGTTCATAGGCGCATACTCCACCCTTTAGACGGAAATTATGAAAAAAGTTATAGTTAGATATATTAAACGAGTTAGAGGATGAATTCTTAGCCATCTGTGTCTCAGACAAGAGCAAAAGGTTAGGGTTAGAGTTAGAGGTGGTATTCCACGGATGCAGAGTTATAGAGTAAGCCGCGGATGTTGGTAAAAGTCGATAGAAAGCCCGCGCCTGCGCAAATCTGCCATCACACACGCACACACAACCACAACAACAAAAACAACAGACAAAAACAGACAGACAAAAAAACGAAAGTTAAAATTGGATTAAAATTATTCACTCACTAAAAAACGTAAATGATTAAAATGCTAAAACCGTATTTACAATAAATATGTATAATTGAAAAATTTAGAAAGTTTAAAGCACGTATTCACACACCCTAACAAATTTACGAACAAAAAAAAAAAAAAATTACAATTATTCAACATAAAACTAAATAAGTATAAATTAAAACAATATGTAACCAAATACGTAAGTTGTTGTGCCAAAACCCTTTTAAAATAAATAAAAAAATAAACACTAAAAAACTAAAGTTAAAAAGACGAAGGAAAAAAAAATATAACCTAGTACTATCTAAACTACGTATTGCACAATTCTAAAAACTAACTATGACTATCTAACATAACTAAAAAGTTTCAAAAACAAAAATTAAAACGAATAACTTATCTTTAATAAGGATGATCCAATTCTTTAAATATTAAAACTATAATAGTTAAAAACAATTAAAACAGGGGAGCACTTAATGAACAAACACACTTAATGGGAAAGATAACTAAAACATTATGAACACTAATCAACCCATTGGAGCTCCGGCAAAACACAACTTATCACAACACAGTCTAAACACAAAATATATATATATATATATATATATATATATATATATATATATATATATATATATATATATATATATATATATATATATATATATATATATATATATATATATATATATATATATATAAATATATATATATATATATATATATATATATATATCTTTATATAAACTCTCTTATATATATAATAACTTTATTCTCTTATTATATATATATATATATATATATATATATATATATATATATATATAAATATATATATATATATATATATATATATAATATATACTACTAAATATACTGACTGCAATATATATATATGATCATTCACTCGCAAGTGATCGTGTGAATATTTCGTGGTAAAAGAGGTAAAAATTTGGTTATTTTTTAGTTTTTCTTTGTTCTTTATCAAACAAAATGTACAAAGCACTCTTGGTGCCAGATGCATGTTTTTTTCGGCAAAGTGAAATAACTTATAAATCTAAATATAAATTACATTAAGTGAGGTTATGATACGTTAATTAAGGTTATGTTGAGTTACGTTACTTTACTTAGATTTAAACTTTAATATTTCTTTAATTAGCTTCTTCGCATTACAACCGTTTGAAGCTATTAGCTACTTTTAACCTTTTAAAGTGGGAAAAATAGAAAATTTTAATTAATATACCTTTTCGGTGAAAGATCGTACTGAATAGCCTATATATATATATATATATATATATATATATATATATATATATATATATATATATATATATATATATATATATATATATATATATATATATATATATATATATATATATATATATATATATATATATATATATATATATATATATATATAAATATATATATATATATATATATATATATATATATATATATATATATATAACATATATATATATATATATATATATATATATATATATCCTCATACTATATATATATATATATATATGCTATATATATCTGTATAAGGTATAAGAGAGAGGTATTTAATGTTTTAAATTCTTTATATTTCCTCAAACACTTCATGTATGTAAACATAATTCCTGTCATTCAGTTATGTTATTAATTAGTAATTTTAAATCAGTGCCAGAAAAAGAAAATTCCAATCATACATTTTGAAAATGAATCATTTTTTTTTTCCAATAGATAAATGAAGCTTATAAGATTCTTCGAAAATGTATTGTGAAAGCCAAGACTTCATTTAGGAAGGAACAGGTAAATTATTTTATTAAACAATTTCTTACCATTAGGACAGAAGTCAAGACATTGCAATCGGCTTACAATTATTGCATAACCTAAATTGTGATTTCATTATTCTAATTTTCACTTTGTTGAACAGTATTTGTCTTCTTCCATATCTTACTTCTTGCTTTTGTCTTAACCCAATTTCTTGAGAGTAACAACAGTAAACCCTACTCTTCCGCCATAATGTTTCTAACCTCAATTTTCAATCAAAATGATGATGTTAGACATATGTGCGAAGCGAAGACTTACTAGCGTTTGTAATTTGTAGCATTTATAATTTTTTCAATTACTGCTTAGGGCCGTAGGCTCTCTTGCATGTTTATTTATCTCCTAACCCTGAGGAGTATCCTAAATTCAAAATAGAGCATCTTCTCTCTTCTTATACTTTCTCTGAAATCATGATTCGGATGATTTTGTTATTCATCACCTCCACTGTCTTTCATCTGGTCCTAAAGATACATCTCGTATGTTTACTTTCCATTCCTCTATTCATAACAACCTTGAACAGTTGGAGCAGCTTCTTACCAGCATTCGTAATCGTCTTGTATACGAACCCAATATTCTTGAGAATCCTATAAATATTTTAAGCTATTTGGTCCTATGGATTACTTCAACAACCGTTCAATCTTTGTGTCCTGTTCTATTTCGCACTTCTTTCCTATCCCTTAAAAATGATTTTGATTAGAAAGACTTTCTTCCTTGTGCTATTCATCGCAGGGACACGTTGCCTTCAGGAAATATAGTTGTCTTTAAATTCCAAAATATCATGCTTTCTTCATTTCATTGCGGAATGGTCTTAAATATATTCAACATAGCACTAAAACCCTTCGGTCTGTTAAAAAAGCAAAATAGCTATTTTGATTTATCTTCACGCTCTTCCTGGCACTTTACAAAAAATGTCAACTACACTTTGTTCCCTACTCCTACCCTCATATCGTTTTTTCTGTCTAAACCACTGCTGTGCTAAATTTTGCTTAAACTAAACTCCTTTTTCATACTTTTACTTTTACTTCCACTTTAGATGATCCCAGAGATCTTTCTCCTTCGTCACTTCACTCCAATTTGGTTTTGCCTAATATTTGAATTTCATCTAAAAATTTGACTCATGATCTCTCTGAGCTTAAAATTAATAACGCTTGCTGTCCTAACGGTATTCTAAATGGCGTTTCTAAACTTGTGCTTCTGAGTTTACTCCCTGCCTTTGATAACTTTTTCATTTATGATTATCAACTTCAAACTTTCCTTCTTACTGGAAGAATGAGCTAATTCATCCCTTGCCATCATATTGTTTTAACTCTATTATTTTCCAGGGCTTTCTAATCTATTCTTTGAAGGAAGATTTAAAAACATTTCAAATCCTCTGATCTTACCTCTGTTCTCCAATATCTCTCATTGATGTGGTGTACTAATTATCTTATTTCCCTTCTTTCTCCCTTTTTGTCCTCTGCTCTTCACCATTTCGGTGAATTTGCTGTAATAGTGAACATATCGAAAGTCTTCGATATAGTCTGGCACAAAGCTTTTAATTATAAATTTCTAACTTTCTATAACTGTTTCTCTCTCTCTCTCTCTCTCTCTCTCTCTCTCTCTCTCTCTCTCTCTCTCTCTCTCTCTCTCTCTCTAACTTTCTATAACTGTTTTTCTCTCTCTCATTTAGTTTCTGGTCTGATCTCCAATGCTTTATTTGCTTTTCTTAATGAACTTCCCTCTGAAATTCATTACCTACTTACCCTTATGCTGACAACACCATCCTTCATTATTTTTTTTTTTATTTTTTTTTTTTAAAAAAAGTCTCAGACAACTGCTAATAACTACTGCTAGGAGAGTGGCCTTGGCGCGAAACCTAACCTCTCGGATTTTTCTCGTATCAATTGAAGCTCGCAAAATTTCTGAATTACTCAACGCTCCCGAAACTACAGTTTCATTCATCCTAATTTTCTACATCTCATTAAAGTCCTCCACACAGATGCGTAACTTCTTTTGAATAGTACACAACTCAGACCTTATAACGTCTGGTCCATTCTATATATACATTGGCCCCAGAATCGGTGATTCGTTAATACTGGCGAGTTTCTGAGTCAAGATCAGCTTATATCTCTATATCAGAAGTCCAACTTCATCTGGGTATTTAATAGACATCTTAAATTTCTTTGCATAACCCCGAGGTCGTTCATTAAAAGCATGCTCTTACACAATTAACACCTCCTTCACTCAAGTCGAAGAGGTTCTGATAATGAAGGATTCCATTCACCCCTCCATCGCTCCGGCGAAGTCTTTGCGCAAGTCAGTTTTTTCTTCCCCTCAACATAGTTTTTGTGGGCAGTGAAATCTCATGCATTTATGAGTATCTGTTATTACATATCTCACTACTGCCTGTGCACTATCTCCTATGTCGTAATACACTATAAATTCCAACAATATCAATCTGTTCTGAGTAAATAAGTCGGTATTTCGCATTTATTATTGTCTATATAATTTTTAAAACTAGTTTATAAATTCATTTTTATTTTAACTTTTAAGCGTTGTCAATATATAATACTATCAATATTAGAGTTTTATAATGGGATAATCATGTAATATTCTAATGTAAACGATCCTATGACTATTGAAAATTTCTTATCATCATATGGCAATTGATATTGCCCTAAATTAAGAAGTTGGTTAAATGGATCAAGCTTTAAGAAGAAAGATCCAAGAAGATAAAAAAAATCCAGGAAGAAAAAATTCCAAAAAGAAAAATGGGCTTTATGAAATTTGTTTATTTGGTAATATCGAAATAAACTGAATTGATAGTGCGGCGTAGCCGATTAGCCGAATAGCCGAAAATCGTTGCGGCATGCCCAGCTATGGAAATAATGTTATCAAATTAAAGCTTTCATTCTGTCATAAAAATGGAACGCAATACATATATATATATAATAGAAATAAAGAAAATAAATATGGAATAAATAAGAATAAAACAAAGTATAGAGTTATTAAGAAACACATAACCTTTTACAAGCTGATATGGAGATAATATATGACAAGTAAGAGATAAAAAGTATGACTAACTGAAGATAATCAGATTATAAATAAGAGAATAATATTAGTAATATAGATAAATAATGAGAGTAGAGTAGATAGTTAAACCCTTAAGGGAGATATAAGTAAGGCTGATATTTTGTATTGATGCAATAGATATAGAAAGATATTATTAATCTAGCCATTAAATTAAATCTGAGTGGAAGTAACAAATGCTTTCTCGTAAGGAGCGTGTAATAAACTCTCGTTATAGTTACGCTAATTGATAGTTGTAATGTGGCTGTCAAAACAAAATTTAACATCTTTAGAGACGATCCTATTGTTAATACTGCTTTAACTCCAGATATTATTATTACTAATGTAAAACATTTTGTTTTTATTTATATATGATATTTTAGTAATACCTTTTTTATTTATTTTATTATTAATTTTGACATCCATAATGATATTTATTATGAGGATATTTATAATAGTTGATATTTTTATATTATACTTATTAATTATCATTGATTATGATTTAACTGAACTGTAGTAGTTAGATTATAGTATTCACTTCAAGGACACCTATATTGAGTTATTTAATGCATAAGAGATTTACATTTCAGAATACAACGCTATATTATCAGCACGAACACACTACACACACACAGCATACCACACACAATCATAGCGATTACCATCCATAGCACACAACAGATCACTATAGAGTATATACTATAACTATATAATAGAATAATACACACACAGAATATACATAAGATGTAACTATGAACACTTACGAGATAATAGAAAAGACATCAAGAGTCCTCAGACGTTAGTGTGGGGAAAGAAGCGAATCACTCGTCTGAACAAAAGAGTGAATGGTGCGTTAAGTTGATCGGACCGGCTCGATAGGAAGGTCAGACGTGGGAGCACTATACAAAGATAACATATAGAGGGACGGGAACAAATAAAGATAGGGTAGACAAAAAACAGTGCACGGTGAAGCGTGTGTCCAGGACACTTAACAAACGACCTGCGCGTCAAGTAGCACATGTCGAGAGTAGTCAAAAGATTCAAAATTATACAAAACAAAACAAGAAAGCAAAAGACGCCGCAATTCACGTAGTGAGTGCGGAAAACTCACTGAAGGAGGATACTAACCACACCTAGATTCACTATAGATGATCAGCATTATATACGTAATATTGAATTATCCGATAGACACAGATTACATATAATTTTTATACATCTCTTTATTAACAATACTACACCGAAAGATTACACAGATACAGGAAATGAGAGAGAGATGAATAGTTAGATTAACTGTGGTATGGTATGTACTATCGAATACACGTACATCGAGTAATTACGACATAGATAGAATATAGACATATAGAGACTTACTTGACACTCAGAGATAAGACCGACTAAGGTAATAAGGATAAAACGAGAAAATTTAACATTGAACATTACTAAAATAGAAGAGACAGCCGGGCACGAAGAAAGAGTAGGCGTCGTCATCTTCTAATACGTCAAAGTACGAACTAAAAGTTACAAAAAGACTTTCGCACAGACATTTACTCTACGAAATCAACCAGGTAACGTAAAAACTCCTATTCGAACTAAAACCGTACCTCAGCATCATAAAAACCTAAAAGAATTCAAGAAAGCCACAAACACACACAACAACTACAGGCCGACGTGATTCTATGCACGCATAAGAGAACAAGAGACAAGGCGAGCACACCCTGCGTCAACCAGTATGCCAAGGCCTAATCCACGAAGCCTGGAGAGCATAATACCTTGGCTTTTGACTGACAGTCCTACGTCATACAGGAACTGAGCGAAAGGGTCGGAGGAGTGCACAAGAACGCAGGCTAAATTTTTAACTATGCTACACACACCACACACAGCCACCACCAAATATCCTACTGTTTCTTTTCATTAAACACGACATTTAAGAGAGATAATTTAAGCTCATTCAAAGTATATTATATAAACGTAATACAATTATGTAGTCATAAAAAGTTGCATGATAAAAATATATAATATATAGATATAATATCAATAAAAAGATACATATGAAATATAAATAAAATAAGATAATTAATTATTATTTTATAAATACATATAAATATTACATAATTTATTTAGTCTATATATATATATAATAGTGTAATTGATCCCTAGCGATAATTTATATAACATGATATGACGGGACTAGCATATAAACTTAATTTTGCCATTGTTGATATATTTGTGAATGTAAAAACACTGATTTTATAATATTTGAAAATCAAAATCAACTATAATATATAAAAAATATTATCACTATAATACTTTAAAATAGTATAAAAGTAAGTTTACAATTCAACGTTTTTAAATAATTGTCTTTTTCAATAAGTTTCAAATAATAAAATCAGTGTTTTTACAAATTTCAAGTTTCAAACTATGCACCTTCCCTTTAGTCCCGGCACTATACTTTAGATTATACGCCCAAGGGCTCAAAACACCGATAATCAATAGAATAGCTGGCGTAAACAGTGGGAATTAATTTTTATTTTTTATATCTGAAAATAAATTAATTTATATTATTATACTATTTAAAACCTTAAATATCATACTATATAAATATATTATATCATATATATATTAACTTATTTAATAATAAAAAACTACTTATATATAATATATATATAAAATATATATATAATATAATATACTAAAATAGCTATATAAAAATATAAATATATACTAACATTGATATACATCCTATATATATAACTTATATTAATATATAAATATAATGATTATAAATATATACTTTAATAAAAGAGGTACACATATACCCCTTAAGAACAATCCACCTATCTACTATATATCTCAAGCTTAAAATGCCTCATATATATATATATATATACTTATAATATTACCTTGTTCGCTTAACCTATTATTGTTATCTATTTAGAATATATAATATTATATATATATAATATATATGATAATTTTGTCGTTAAACGGAGGAAAAATCATCGTTTATAACAAGCTAAAGAAATAAGTTTTCAATTTAAATTAAGCCTAAGACATATTAAGCTACTTTTAAAAATGAACAGTTAAAACTTTAACATGTAATACATACATTACTTCCAGTATCAAGTTTTCTCTTTATAATGACGCTTAAGAAGCAAAATTTATTGTATATCACAAATCAACTCAAACTCTCAGAACTAATGGCATTATTTCGCTTGGTTCCATTATATCCATGCTTGTCGTCTCTCGTGTAAGCAGCACACAATATAATGAAAAAATTTTTAAATATTAATATTTTTTAATGCTGAATGAGCAATAAAAAATAATCACATTACAATATAAACATCTATCATAGGTTTCTGCTTTCTCTTCTTCATTCTTCTCTCTCTCGAATCATAAGGCTTTGCATAACTTCTCTCTCTCTCTTCTTCTCTCTCGTCTCTCTCCTCGCGCTCTCTCGCGTCCTCTCTACTTTGCTCGTCTCTACTCTACTATCCATCATCAACACAACTCATAGCAACCACATACATACAGTAATCAATGTCTATTTGATTATATATACTTAAACAATATTTTATTCTCAATTCATCATATTCTACTTTCTTTTCACTTTATATTAATGTCCACTCCTCTATTTCTCGTACACCACTATCTCATCTCTTCCCTCTCGTCTCTCTATCTCCTTCTCTCTCTCTAATCTTTTTTCATTTATTCTTTCTTAATAATTATCTGTTCTTTTCTTCTTATCCCTTTTTTACTT
>JABUQX010053492.1:15000-30000 GCA_015478945.1 Trachelipus rathkii
CTGCATTAAGGTGTACAGTTAACAAACAGAACGCCGTATTTGGCTGATGACGCAAACCTGAGGATTTTAAATAGAACTTACCACAAGTTACCAGCCACTAAGAATATTGCATCAATTTGCGTGGGTATCATAGTGGAGCGCGCGGAAACATTTCGGTCCAGTATGCTTTACAAAAAATGATGTCGACTAGACCTAACCTGAATGGGAACGCTAACGCTGTATGATGACGGAATATGTTGCTCACACTAATGAGCCCGTTGGTCTCTCCGATGTATCTTTGAGATTCAACAAGGTTCGGCCTCTTATTGCCATACAGCGCGAGAGAAACAATGACTATGAGAAATCAATTTAGGAGCAATTTTCACATTTTGGACACTGTGAATTGGCGTCCAGATCGTGCATACACACCCATTGGATTAGTTCCTTTAGGGTACGTTGGATAATCAACTAGGTTTATGGTGATCTTCCTATCTTACTCGCTTTAGACACTCAAACATTGCCGGCGTTTATTCACTATACCGGTCTCTATTGCTCGAACGGGGTGTCCACCATGGACTTCAGCATGACATTTAAACCGGAGTACCTGGGGGGCAACATTTAAAATGAGGATAACTCTTTAATATTAATTCCAACATTATTCTTTCGACTCATAATAAAACTTTTCAACCATAAGCTCTCAATGCGTATGGGGCGTTTTATTCGCATTGGGTAATAAACAAACCTCCTAAATGAAATCATCTCATATGTTATAAAATTATACCTAAATATATATATATATAATATTATATTAATATAAATATATATAATTATATAATTATAAATTAAAAATAAAATAATATATTATATATTACTTATATATATATATATGTAATGATAGAATTATATATATAATTTAATGTAATATTATATATATTTCAGCTGGTAAGGATCACTAAGTATTTTATAAACAATAAACAATGGAGATTGGTTGAAGCTAACACAAGTATAAATAAACCATGTCCTTTATATCTATACAAAGATATTATACATTAATACCCAGGATAAGGGAAATTCGATCTTTAAACAACTATAAATCCACCTAATATGGGGAAGTTACTAATACTGGGGCATTGGAAAATTTACGTACCACAACTAACCACACAACACATTACGATAACAGACACACAAGCTCAGCAAGCTATATACTACTACAACCTCTCTAGCAATAAGATCAAGTATATACTACTATACCCCGACTATATAAACTCAATATTATACCATTAACAGGTAGCTGATTATATATATTAATATCTCACTAAAATATACACTAGTGTATTATACAGTTAACTACGTTACGTCCCCCGGATACTCTCATAGCATACAGCGTTGCTATAAACTGCTATACGCAGTATATATTAGTAATAATATACCTTATATATATATAGATATACTACAGGACTTAGACGACACTAAAATATATAATAATATATTATAATATTATATCCCGTACTTTACAGTTGTCCCACCCGCTAATATATATATACAGGTATATATATTAATAATATATAATTACTATTCACTCAAGTATATATATTATATATATACTATAATATTAAATTCTATATAGATATATACTATATATATTACATAGTTACAACAATAATTAACAATAATAATGTTCTTAATATTTTATCTATATAATGGAACTCGAAGTTGGGAAATTATCGTAACTATCTATATAATTATAATATTATATATATATATAGTAATGTAATTTATTACTTATTCTAGTCTTATTTACTAACTATTTTCTATCTATATATATTATCATTAATATTTATATGTAATATATATATTCATGCGTAGTGTGTGTGTGTGGCGCATATGTAGGTGTGAGGGTGCGTGTAGTGTGTGTGTGTCTGAGTGGTTGTGTTGTGGGTGTGTGGTGGTTTGTGTTGTCTCTTTGTAAAATATTTAGAGTTATGAATATTAAATAGTATATAAGTTATTGACTGGCCATATGATGATATATCAATATATATTTAACTAGCGTTGTCGTTTTTTAGCACATTCTCTACACATTTATTAATGTCAAATAGTCACAAATTCTACAAAATAATATAATTTTTGAATCTTTGACTAAATAATTTTATTTTCTACTAATATACACTGTTTTTTTTTTTTCCACTGTCAGTAAAACCTTTTTTTCAATATATAATAATCTAATATCTCTCTTGACATTGGTCTTAATTTTTTTCGTTACTACTAGATAGTCCTCTTCAAAATAAAATATCGAGAATATTTAATAACTATATACAAAGCTAATAATTTATTATTTATAGCCATTCATAATTTTCAATTCTAGATTACAGTAACATTTTTATATAACAGTCAAACACTCTTCTCAAAGCACAAACCAACACACACACTATCACTCAACAGATCATCAACGACCAAACAATTCACACACCACACAAGCAACACACACAGCGACGACACACACACACACACACAAGCAACAAGATAATGTCAACACTAAGTACCATTTACGTAGTAATAGTACATAGGTACTATTTTTGCTATAGTATAAAGTAAGTTTAGCCTATTGATACCGTATAGTATGTGATAACGTGGTATACCTATAGATAGTACATAAGAGATAGAAATATCGCTAGCTAAAATGTTGATATTATAAATAATATTATACATATAGTGTCTGATATTACCACTATACTGTTTTTTAATAGCCCCACAGCCATAGTAGATGGATATGATAGTTATGGTTTAAATGTAATGTTTAAAAATAAGATATTCAGACATGATACGGAAAAGATCTAAGGATTGTAATATCCTTAGAAATAATAACTTTAAAAACTCATTTTTTATCCAGTCCACATTACATTAAAATGATGGTTTATATATATTTTGCACGATGTAAATAGTATTAAATTTAGATTAGCCCTGTGTTCCATGTTCATCATTATACACTCCTATCCTCTAAATTCTACCCGAATTAGATTTTCTAATATTTTGATTCACACACCTACTACTATATTCATCTCTTTATATGAAAAGATACTATATCATATATTAAATTATCCTAAATAGCCAATTCTGAGCTTATATGCCTATTCCCTGATATATATTGTGTCTAGCTCAATTATGTAAAAGTTCTATCTCTATATAATGTCTTAGTTGTATAGATAATTGGAGTAATCGCTACTAGATCTATTTCATACCTTCTATCTCAATACATCGTTCTATCATGTCATTGTCTACCCTTCCTTTATTCTTTTTATTCCGATTCTCGCTCATACTATATGATCTTTATCTTATTTAAAAAATGTCATGTTGTTATTCTTAGTTATGTTTGCTATCAAACATTTATATGTTATCATCGTATTTATACTCTTTCTATTCTTCATTATTTGATCAAGTTGTAATGTCTTCTATGTCATTCGCGAGACTAAGTACAGACCCTGACTTTGTAGCAACCCCACTACATTAACATTTAGGTCGTATAAGTAAATAAATTTATTTTGTTATAATTGCTAATCTTTACGTCAAAAGTTATTATCTACAATGGCTGGCTTGACACTAAAACTCTGTTCCCCACTTCTTTTAAACCTTAATAAGGTGAACTGATAATATCACATAAATTAATGAACATTTTTTATTTTAGGCTCACACCTCACCTGCAACAAATGCCAGTACGTCAAGAACCATCACTTCCAGAAGATAGAATGACACCGGATGTTTAATAAGAAACAAAAGATATGGCAATTTTTAAGAAAATTACATTTGAAATTTAATTAGATGGAATTCTCATATTTTTAAAAGAAAAATCTGTTAAGGAAATGGGCTGGTCTATCCTGAGGTTGATCCATATGAATTTGGTAAGTTAATATTATACTGAGTTAGAGAGCGTCGAATGTTACAAGCACTCTTTATGCTGAACTCGCTATGTACGAACAAAAATAAGGATTACTTGTGTCACACTATGTTATCATCATTAGGATGCATATCAATCCCAATTATGTTGTGTGATAAACGATTTATCTGTTTTTTCAACAGAGATTTGACGTGCAGATAATTATTAAAGTATTATTATGTTTATCTCAGAATTTAGTGGAAATAGACAAAGGTTTTAAAAGCGAATCACTGATCCAATATTATAAAAAAGTTTTAATACCAACACACTTTAGCCCATACAAGAAGTATTCGTTAAAATCAATCTCAACCTAATGGATAGGAGCTTACTGAAACCGACGCGCCAAGCACCAACAGCGACTCGCTACTTACGTCTCAGGTCACCATAGATTACAGATCGTAGCTATTTCGGCTAAGTAACATCAGACAACGAGTCCAGAGCTTATATCTACACACCCGTAGGCTAGTTGGCTGAATAATGGCCATTCAGACGTTGTAAGTTAACGTGAATGCATCTTGTTTACCCTGATATCTAACGATAGGACAATTGGTTGATCTTACGTCCAGTACCTAGTTCAAGTATATATCTGTCGTTCTCAGCTGTCTATAATCCTCCGCTCAATTGCCCCTTAATGGTCAGCAAGAGGAGTCTCGTAAGTAATAGCTTGTGTACAGGGTTATCGCCGATAGCAACCCGGCGCACGAATCATGAGATCTCTACTTGGTATGTGGATAAGTCTGTGTAATTGTCATAAGGCGGGATAATTAGATAGAACAACACCAGTAGAAATATTATAATTAAATGAGATATCAAGTAAGCATCAGTCATAGGGGAGAGATGACTAGAGCCTGCACACGATTAGACGTACAGAAACAGCGAGGGCATGTACGTATTCAGTCATAAGCGTTCGCTGAACCCACCTCAAGTGAAGGGCGAGTCATATTTATAATGTAGATATGTTAATTAACACTACGGTATACGTATATAGGAGAGCAGTAACTACTTAGTAGCGGGAGAGAGCACCATATGATGCACCTCAAGACCTCTCTTCACTTTTTAAAAAATATGCCTATCAAGAGATGACGCTCTGTTGTGTATGAATTAGTTATTCGAGACCAAACCATACATATGTATGTAATATGACTGACTTCCGATCAGCACGGTTTGACATTTCCGAAAGACAGACGTTAATATCACAAGCAGTCTCACTAACAACACGAACTTATTTCTCAAACGTACGCTAAGCTTTACATTCACGCATTGAAGTGAATTAACGGGTTGCAGACTGGTGTCAGACATGTGTGTGTCCTGAAATCGTTGAGATGCGCGACAGTCAGATTATGGAGAGGATTAACATATGGCTTTAATAGTTAATTGCGCTCACAGTAATTTATTGCGGTGTCTTACAGAATACATGCGTACTTGAGTCTAGTAATGGATAACAGAGTAGATTGTTATAACCTCATGTAGAATTTATAGAGTGCGAGTATAACCATTGGCGTTGTGAAGATCAAAGACCCGAAATTTACCCTTACGTTGTAATTATAATTGAGTTAAGTTGACTTTATAATTATTCCAGATATTACTAGTTATTACGGAATTAGGTACAACACGCTCATGGTATGGTCACGATAGAGGTTCGAAGAATTGATGTATGGATCTACGATGTGGTTATCAGCTTAAACGGTATTCGATAGATGTCTTGGGGGGATAGTTACAAACTAGGGTTTTATTTTCTCTCTATATAAGAAGCAACATCTGATACAATAGCATTAATTGATTTTTTAAACGTTTAAGCATTAAATACATAATATATATTTCAGCTATTCATCAGAAATGGGCGGAGCAACGAATAAAATGGGCAGGTAAAGGTAGATCTCATTTACTTGGAGATTTGTTAGTCCTTGTTAATGCAGTCTTAGAAGTCGAGAAAAATGAATTCTCTTATGAATGGTGTTATGAAAATGGTTTAAGGTAAAACATTTTATCTTTTAATGCCAAACTTTAGCCTTGAATATTACTTAGAAATTTTTTATTATCTTATCTTCATCTACCTCCTATCCCCAGATCGGGGGTGAGGTACGTAACATACACAGAACCAGAAAAGTAGTTAGAACTCTTGCATCTTCATGCACCTTAGATAAGTTCAGGCACGTTTCATGGTCCTCGATAAGGATATTTTAAAAACTAGAGTTGGTATATGAGGAGATATATTATTTTATATCAGGTTAGAATAGTTTATGGCAGGTTAGATTAGGCTATGTCAAGTTAAGTTATATTAAATCAGATTAGATCAAGTTTGATCAGGTTAGGTTAATATTAATGGTCAGAATATGATTTTAGGTAAGTAAAAAGAATTTGAGTTATTTGGTAAATAACTAATATGGATTACATAGTAGTAGTTTATGGAATTTAATCAAACGTTTATTTAATCGCTCAAAAGATAATTTTTCTTCTTAAAACAAGGAAGAATAAAAATCCTTAGGTTAGGAAAGATGCACAAACATATTCTTACATCATTAATTCAGAGACTCGGAAACGTAATCTAAGTTTGGAAAAACTAAGATTGGAGTATATTCGCATTTTCTGTGAAGATATTTAACACAAGGTTAATTGAATCAAATGACGGGCTTAAAAATAAAGTTAAAATTAAATATTTACAGTACATAATAAAAAGTTACAAACTGCTTAAAGAATCGGTAAAACCTTGTCATTTATCTGAAAATTATAATATTTTCTAATTTGTCAATCAAAGAATTCGGGTCCATTCGTGCAATTGAATTCCATATTATTATTTCGATAAAGGAGGATATATGGTTTCTAACACAATACGTCTAAATCTCTTGCAGAGCGTATCCATATAAAGAAAATGATCTGACTGTGATTTGATAATAAGCTTCAGTCTAAATTGTCGTGGAGGAAATATATTTTCGGGACAAGGTCTAGAAAAATAATTTGATTCAGTAAAAGTTATTCTTAGTAGAATAACACAGTAAACTAATTAGTAGACCTGGGAGTCAGAAAGATGATAGTAAGTGTGAAAGAATGACTAAATTAGTACTGCAGGCGCGGCCTTGTTATAGAACGAGAAGGAGAGATCTATATCAACAAGAAGTTAGGATGCGTGCTGGGGCGACACTCCCATAAAGTAAATATATATTTATACATTCTAGAACATTAAATGTAGATTAGAGAAGAAATCTAAGAAGAAATTTGAGTTAGGATATTAGTACCACTTATTAAAGTTAGATAATTATATTATAGTGATGTAAAGAAACGCTCTTAAATATTCACAATACATTTTAATGTCAGAATTCAAACAAATAATTTAGAAGAAAATAAATAGATCCAATCTATAAATTTTTCTATTCTCGAAACTAATATAATTTGGTTCGTGAATAAAGGAGGATCATATTAGAGAAATCAATGATATAAACGAAAGTTATGAAAGGCAATTGGGAAAGCGTGGAACGAAATCTGAAGCTTTGAAAGGAAGAAAAATTACAAGAAACATATGGTATGCATAATTTAAAAACTAGCTTGTGAGGTTATGGGCTTAGATCGGCTACGTTACTACGAAACCTTCAAATCGTTCTTAATATATGGTATCTAGTTCGAGACAGATCCTTTACCACACCATAGTCCTGCTCTCACGTCTGCTTTGAGATTAACGTCATTATAGAACAATACATAATAACTTCCACAAAATTTTGAGCAACAACTATATCTACTATCATAGAATTATAACTTAGTTAGCCGTTCTATATAGTACTCACTATTGCATAATATATGTGAAAGCAAATTAATAAGAAAACTATATAATTATTTATTAAAATAAAAATAATATAAAATAACTATTATTAATAATTTTATTTATATATATTATATATTAATTATATTAATTAATATTATATATATTATATATATTAATATATATGATATATAGTATTATTATAATATATATAGTATTAACTATATATAATAGGTTAACTATATATAATATATTATAGTATATAATATATATATTATATATAATATATTTAGAGAGAGAGAGAGAGAGAGAGAGAGAGAGAGAGAGAGAAATAGAGATGAGAGAGAGACGAGAGAGAAGAGAGAGAGAAGAGAAGAGAGAGAGAAAGTTATTACACTAAAAATTTACATTATATATGCGAGCCACTCATATAATAAGGATTAGCCAAGCAGTGTAAGAAGCGAAGGAGAGTAATAAAGTCTCTCGTCTCTAGAATTTAGTGAGGAGACATGAGTTGCAGTATGAGCGAGGTAAAGAGTAGAAGCGCCTTAATATCAGAAGGACACAACGAGATACAAAAAGTATTGTCTATAGTGATAATCAGAGCTGTATATTATACGAGAGGATCTATACAATAACCTAGTCAAATATAACGAAAAGAATTTAAAGTGATGTAATACAATATAGATAAACTAACACTTGCGAAAATGGATAGAATCTAAACATTGATTTTCCCCTCACACCTCAACATTAATCATTATTTATTATAATTCTGTCTTTGTTTCCTAAATACAACTCATAAGAATAGGCGTCATTAACGTAGGTTTTGTATGTATAGTGCTATCGAATTATGAAAGTACTACGAATGAAATAGTATATAACAGTAGAAATTGAAAAAGAGAAATCCAAGGAAGAAAAGATCCACGTCCTAGTAAAATACGAGGTAAGGAAATAAATTATAAATAATTTATTTATTTGTTTATGAACTATATACAATTTATAAAAAGAGTTATTCTTCCTGTAAGTATATAAGTTGTAATATACATTTTAATCATAAGCGTATTATCTATCAGGATAATTAATTGAATAAAATTAAATTAAAAAGCAGTAAATTAAATCAAATTAAATCAGTGGAGGCTTGGCGAAAAAGATAAGAAAAAGATAATAAAATTATAGTTGCGTATCGGTAATGATGAGTTCTATATATAGTATATATAGTGATATATATACATAAAATATATATATATATATATAATATATATATATATAATATATATAATATATATATATATATAAGTATATATATATACTAATATATATAATTATTTACAACTGTTACATTAGGTATCTGGTTTAACGATGAATTATTGATAGAAACAGCAGTTAATAAATCAGTCTTATCGTTTTATCCATATGCCTAAAATACGCAAGTTGAGAATTAGGTTTAGACCTTACGCCTAAAGTAAGAATTATGCTAAACTATATCCACACTGTATCTGGTGATTTATAATGTGTATTTATATAGTATTGGGAGCATAATTTATTTGTAATAAGAAATTAGGTTAATGTTAAAGTAATTTAGCAGAGTCCATTATATACTTATTACATAATAGTTAGTATCCGAGGATAAATTATAAACTTAGTATATGTATATACTGATATATTTGTATTACCTATCTATAAATATTTATGACTATCTGTATTAGTGATGAAATATTGAATATTTACTTATCAATGTGTCGAAGATTTATGTATGCTTTATATAAACTTTGGACGTTATTAATTTATCCATTGCATAGCTACTTTATCCTCAAGGTTATCCTTAGGTTAGTATATAATAGTTCTATCTCCAAGCTAAACATTAGAGCTCAACTAAAATTGCTCAAATAAATAGTGGGATGTTTGTAAAGTATTAATATATAGTACAAATCCAACCCCAATAATAAAATATGTGGTATTAATAATATGAGATAATATATTACCCATGTAACAATTTTAATCTTATTAATAATTGTTAAGCTAAATTAGATTATTATATATCTAGGGTACTGGATATATTTAATATCGATATATATTAGGGTATAGTAAGTAATTTAAATGAGTTTAAATATAGAAGTAATATTTCAGACTCTTCTAAGTAAAATAATTATTTATATGTGAAATATATAGTTTAAGTATAGTATATTTTATAATATATATAAAAATTCATTGGTATATCTCTATGTTATTTACGCTCGATTTTAGTTGAGTATTTATAATTATGAGTTATTGGTTAATACTATGCATTGATAGATTTTATTTTGATACTATTTGTGCGCTCGAGGTGAATACTTAGTAATGACAGGAATTTATATGTATGTGTGACATGGAATATATGCACAGATTATTATAATAGAGTATACTTTTCAGATAATATGATACTAAGTTAAACAAGACTTTTTAGCAATGTTCCTTAACAGATTTAAATGAAGGTATGGCAGATGCTTTTGTTACCACCTGGAATAATAATAATAATAATAATAATAATAATAACCACAACGGTATTATTTTTATATGTAAAATTTAGTATTTTCAAAAATTATTGTTATTTTTTATATGCTATACTTTGTTAAAATAATCCTCGTGAAACTGTTTAATTCTTTTCCACTAATATAATTAACTAGCGTTCTGAGATTTCCTTTTTCAAACACTATTTCGATTATATTAGACCTTAGAAATTCTAAACTTCTTTTCATCTTTTTTGCATAACATGATCCATTCTATTTCATCTATCATCTTGGAAATACTACTATAGTATCTATTATATAAAACCCTAATTTGAATCCTCTACTAGAATTCTGTACTTATAATAGTAAACCCTTATTATGATACTCCTCTAATAGATGATTGATTTATCACTATTACAGATTTTGGAAATACCTATAGTTATATATATTATATAATCTATAGAGAAACTCAATCCTCTCATATGATAATTCTTACAGTTAATGAGTAAAAATTTAGGAGTTATTTTGTACTATTGCTCTTTACTATTATTATATAGTTATCTACCCCAGATAACATAATATAATAATTAATAATAATAATATTAATAATATATAATAAGTAATAATAATAATGAATTAAATTAATAATAAATATATAATTAAATATAAATAATAATTAATATATAATAATAATATAATAATGAATAATATAATATGAATTAATTAAATAATATTATATAATATATATAAATCTTTTCATCTTTTTATTTAGATCTTTGTGAAGAGCTGTGATATAAGCTTTTTGATCGTATATGTTTAATATGGGATGAGAGAAATGTAGAATTAGGGGGAGAAGTAACAAAGTTATTTCATCTTCATGGAAACTACTATATTCTATTTATAATATACTATATATATATATAGTATACCTATTCTCTAGTATGTCTGTATATAAACATGAACTGCTAACATGTTTGTGCATGTATGGCGTTATTTGTAGATACGTGTGTAAGCTGGTTTATTTTAGAGTGTGGTTAGTAGTTAATTCTTTGATTAGCTATTATAAATAACAAATCATAAAGCCTCTATATATAAGATCCAATTTTAAGATACGTAATCAGTAAGCAAAATCTTTTCCTCGAAACAAAAAAAAGAATAACTGAAAGATCGTAGTAAAAAGAAGAAATATAATAATTTATTTACTTATTATACCATATTAATAATATATATATATTAATTACTAAAATATATAAACAACAAACCCAGAAATCATTACTTGAACCTTATCTCTATATAGCCAACGTCGTACTTGAACCAATCTTGTGTAATGCTTTTGCTCATCTCAAGTGAGTGGGGGGGGAATGATTTGAAAGAGAATAGGGGTTATAGAGTAAGTGCGAAGAGATGCTGAGAGAGAGAGAGAGAGGCAGAGAAGAGAGAGAGAGAGGAGAGAGGAGAGAGAGAGAGAAGAGATAGAGTAGTCAAGAGTATGAGCATCAGAGAGAGAGCAGAGGATTGCTGATTAAAGTTAAGGGTAGAAGACGGGTTAATAGAGAAAAGGTACGCCGAGCTGCCTATCGGAAGAGTTTGCTTAGCACACGAAGTCAACGAGAGACGAGAGATGAATTATAGAATGAAGAGGCAAGAAGAGAAGTAGATGCAGAGGATGAAGTTAGAGAGAGGACGTAGAGAGAGAGAGAGAGAGAGAGAGCCAAGAGAGGATGACGAAGTAGAGAGACGAGAAGAATACGGCTGTCACTCTCTCATGAGAGTCGCAACCATTCGTTATATTTTACAAAGACAGGACAGAATTTTTGTTTCTTCTCTGCACACTTTTCTTTAGATATTAATTATGTAGCTATCCTTGCAGATTAGCATGTAACAACTACATGTTATTAAAAATACACCACTTGTTCATAGTAATACGAGGACGTATCAGGAGATTTGCTGCAGAATGCTATTATTACGTTTAGAGAGAAACGTATATTTCCTTACTCAATTTTTTATTATGAGATAATTTCTTAAAAATAGGCACTCAGAATATTACCTTTACAAGACAAAAATGATCAATAGTAGATCCGATCTATATATTATCTCGACGAAAAATTTCTACTTAATCACATTGTTTAAATAATTCAATGTGTTATGATGATTGTTATATAATATAAAATGGATACTAATTCAACAAATTAAAAAGGTATCTTATATGCACTTAGAAAGGTGGGAAAATCTTTACTTAATAAATAAGAAAAGAAATAGAGCTATTTTGAGGGGAAATAAAAGCTTACGACATATTACTGAATATATCTTTGATGTAATGACTCCACAAAAAAAAATAGTAGATATAAGAGAAAAAATAGGATCTTATAAGCTAAATAAATTTTCAGTGAATCTCATGAAATGTAGAGATAGTATCTATATATATTAGCATCGACTTGATAAAATTTGCACTAAAATGCAACTACACATACAGATAAAAAAAAAAGGATGGAGGATTTTATTTGTATGTGTGAAAATAGGTGTAGATATTGGAGTTTGTATGTTTGGTGTTGATGTGTGTGATGTTGTGTAGTGTTTGAGTGTGTAGTAGTGTGAAAGATAAAAGGTTAATACAAATAATAACATTTTTTATGAATGGATAAAATGACAAATCCTTATTTTTTTTGTTTAAATGTTTTTTTTTTTTTTTTTATGATAAACTATTTATTTTAACTAAAATCAAAGTTAATTACTCTAAAGATAAGCTTAATTTCAGAAGCAACATTATTATGATATATAAATAATATTTAAACTTCCGTGACTGTAGGACGACCGTTTCTAAACACTTCGTTAGGTGTAAGGTATTTTACTTTCAGGGTGTAAATTAATTAAATTAGCATTACAAATGGCGAGAAGCGCGGTTATACTCTCCTTCCTCGTGCCGATTAAATTTTTCTGATATAGCAGTGCATTATTATCAGACGGCTCAGCACTATTCATACGGTCCCATCCATACTTCTCTCCCGTAACTTTTAGTAGGAGGTGTAAACCTAAAACGAGCTGTAGTGTCATTGCACCAATGCAAGCATTGAAACTGGACCGTACTTTAGGGAGGGTGTTCCACCTGTCGCTCACCGCTGATAACTAGGAAACTCATAAAAGGAGCAGAATCACCCAAGTGTGTCGCAGCTCGAGTTTTATTAATTTTTCCCCGGGACGCCAGGCGAGTCAATTGAAAGAAGACGACGAGTATTGAAAAGCCAACGCAAACAAGAGTACGGATCTAGAATTTGAAGACTGCTACAGCGATCCTCAGTCAGAAACAGACGACGACAAGTCCGGGCGAGTCAAGCCCCCTACCACGCCCCCACTGGTACAATATGAACCAATCCCCCAACCACTGAGGCGGTTATATCTTATACTATAAGTATATAATATATGATCAACTTTTGCTTTGAACGTCCACACCCCACCTCACCCATATATATGATATGATATTATATATATAATACCTATATATTATGATATATAGTATAAATATATATATATACTACACCCTCCTCAACTAGTATCTTATATATAGTATATATATATAATTTATAATATATACTAGAAAAGCGTTTTAATACTAAGTAGTATAAGAGCTATAATACTGATTGAATTCATTTCAAGTACACAACATCACTGCCATTACGCGACGCATGGTCAATCGTTTCAACGATAAAGTACCACTTGTCTGAGCTGAAATTTCCACAACTTGAATGAATATTAAACTACCTGCTTGATTCAACCTGGAACTTTAGCAGGATAAACGCGTAATGTGTTTGATCCACAACGGCCACGCTGGACCTAAAAGAAGAACGCGATGAATGCCACCCGCTGGTTTCTCTTCCCTTGTGTGATATATAACTAGATCTCTGTCCACCAGAAATAGATCATACACGTCTTGCCGGGCTGACGATTTTCGCGTCTTCCGTCATCACTCGGCGGCGTAGGGTCCAATACAGGGCACCACACACGAGGTGAAAAATACTCAGCAAACCGGGCGGATCATATTTTTACGTTATATAGGTACTTTGCGTTAACGCAAGTGTCAGATAGTTTTGAATAAAGTCCCCACCCGCCCGCCTCCTTCTGGAACTCTTCGGTCGGCCCTGTTGGGATTGAACCTAATAATGACTTCTGGGCCTTAGCAGATAAAAATGCGTTATTGTTTGACCACAATACGGACGTAATGGGCTCCGACGATCGATCTAAAGAAGAACGCGAGAAATTCTCCAGTGGTGTAATATCTTACTCAACTCAAGAAAGGAACATAACGCGCCTTTTATACTAACTTTACTTTTCGACTCCGTCCACACTGGGCGTAGGGTCAAACAGGGCACCACACATGGTGCGTCGGTGACAGGTGAAATACTCAGAAAGCTTATTTATTATTATTATACATTCACAAAAGGGCTGATATATATATATCTATACATATAAGTATATATATTATATATCATATAATATATATTCTATTGATATTAAAATATTAATGTCAATTATTATATATAAAATATAACACCTTTTAACGTGCTTTATATTCCCCTTATGCAGGGGGACCTCAGCAGAATCGACACTTTAAGGCAAGTCCGGCCCTGTTATCCCAAGCCACGCACCACTGTGTTCCAGTCGACGTTTTAAAAATATTGGTCTTGCTCTCGCCAGGTAGAATTAAATTCCAACCTGTTTACGCGAGGATGAACATCCAGCGGTCCTCTCGTAGTGAGATGGCGGCTACTCAATCTCCGTGGACCCAACGAGGCTTCATATGAATATTATAAGTATATTATAATATAATATATATATACTATATAGTACTATTATTATTA
>JABUQX010053492.1:35000-50000 GCA_015478945.1 Trachelipus rathkii
CGGTTATCAATAACCCCGCATCCGCTCCGGATGCGAAAAAATTTAACACTAGCGATCACTAATATAATATATATTATATATATATAATAAATATTATATATATATTATATAATTAATATTATATAATAATATATATATATATATATATAGTATAATATAATAATAATATATATATAAATATATATATATATATATATATATAATATATTATATAATATAATTATATATTAAATATATAGATATATATAATATAATATAATATAAATATATAAATATCTTATATAGTATATAGTATATATAAATAATATAGAATATATATTAACCTATATAACTAATATTAAATTATATAAAATATATATTAATATATAATATATAATATATATATATAGTATATATATAAATAAATATATT
Source organism: Trachelipus rathkii (assembly GCA_015478945.1). NCBI lineage: Eukaryota > Metazoa > Arthropoda > Malacostraca > Isopoda > Trachelipodidae > Trachelipus > Trachelipus rathkii. The sequence goes on from JABUQX010053492.1 coordinate 35,412, forward strand.
ATTATAATATATCTAAATATATGCAATAAATATGAAATCTTTGGGACTATATTTTCAAGTTCATTTCAAATTCTTTGCCTAGATTTCTCTGGAATTTTTTTTTTTTTTTTTTTTTTTTTAACTTTCCTTGATCCGTAATCGGAATGAACGTAATTTGACTTAAGTTTCTCTCTCAATCATCTCCCCTAACGATGGATCGGAATCTCTCTTATTTAATGATTCTTCCTACTTCTCATAATTTGAAATAATTTGTAAAATGAAGTAAAATTTGTCCTTTAGGTTTTAACGAAGCTTATTCTCGGTCATAAATAGTTTTTTACTCTCAATTGAATAAAAAAATTTAAAATTATTTTTTCTAGTGCTCATTCATTATTATTTATTCTATGTATTTATATATTATTATATTATTTATATTATTATTTTTATTAAATAGAAACTTTATTTCCTATAACTATTAATTAAATATTATAATTATTACATCTTTATATTGATATGCTATATTATTATTATTATTATATTTTATTCATTTATATTTATATTATTATATAATATATTATTTATTATTATTAATTATTATATTATTATATTTTATATATTATATTACTTTTTCTAAAGTTGGGTGTGGTGCGTAGCATACACGAACAGAAAAGTAATAGAAGCATGACGCAAGTGTTGAAAGAAAGCCCCCCCCCTCTTTCCGTCCCTTTATCCTAAGTGGAATCGTCGAGTCAGAAAAATCCACCAAAAAATTTCACGAAGACTGCGATGACCCCTCACTGTGGTATCGTCAATCTGATTCATCCCCTAGTTCCCAGACCACCACCAAAATCCCTCACAAAGACCCGGCCTTGCACTCCTCTTATTCCTTTCTTCTCGCCGCTGCCAAACTCACATTCTCTATTTCAAGCATTCCTTTTTCTGACTCAAACCACTTTTCTCGTTTCCGATCAGGTGCGAGTCCATAAAACACTGACCACTATAAAAACCGAACTTAACCAAACGACATCATCCATCGCTTTCCATATGGCCAAACCATCTCAACGTACTCTTATTTATTCTCTCATTTACGCCTTTCATCACACCAAAAAACTCCCTAGTGAGTTGTATTCCTAAATTATCCATTCTCTCACACTCCCACGCCCCTATGATTGTCCCTCGAAAAACCAACAATCACCTTACTAAATACCTTTATTCAAGCCATAATTCGACTAACTAATATTAAACAACCTAACACCAATAGCTCTCATGGAAAACCTGTTGCACTCAAGACTATCCTTTAACGATTCCAATATATTATCATTATTATATTTTATTAATTATTATTAGAATTATTAATTATTATTATTATTTATTATATTATTATCTATTATTATTATTATTATATTATTATATTATATTATTATTGTATAATTATTATTATATTATTATATATTATAAATTATATTATATATATATTATTATATATATATATGTATTATTATAATATTATTGTTATTATTATATATTATAAATAATATATAATATTGTCATCTTGTATGTATTTATTATATTATATATTTATTATTTAATTATTATCTATTATTATTATATATAATTATTTATATATATTAATCATTATATTATTATTATTTATTATTATATAATATTATTATATATTATTATACTATATTATTACTGTTATTCTTATTATATTATTATTATTATTAATTATTGATTATATATTTTATTATTATATTATTATTATAAATATTATTATTATTTTAATTATTATGTTAATTAATATTAAGATGTATATATATTATTATTCTTATTATTATATTATTATTTTATATTATATATTATAATTATTATATATTATTATTATATTATCTATGTATTATATTCTTATTCATTATATTATGATATTATTATTATATATCATTATTGATATTATAATTATTTATTATATTATTATTATGATTATTATTATTAATCTACTTATTATAAATTATTATTAGTATTATATTATAGTAGAAGTAGTTGTTGAGTAGTAGTAGTAGTGTAGCAGTAGTAGATAGTAGTAGTAGTAAAGTAGTAGTAGTAGTATGTAGTAAGATTAGTATTAGTTAGTAGTAGTAGTAGTAGTAGTAGTAAGTAGTATCATTAATTGAAATAAAGTAAAATTGAAATTGTAATGTTAGTTGTATTATGATTTAAAATGTTAATTATTATGATTATTAATTATATTATATTATTATTATATTGATATTATGATTATATATTATTATTATATTATTATTATTATTACTTAATATTATTATTTATTATTATTTATATTATAATATAATTATAATTATACATTATAATATAATTACAATTAAAATTAAATTATATATATAATTATAATGTTAATTGGTTTTAAATTTTAATTATAATATAAATTATAATATATTATACTTAAAACTAATAATTATGATTTAATCTAATTATCTGCCTAATGAAAGAGAAAATTTCTTGATAATAGTTATTCTTATTGATATTATATTATATTATTATTTATTATATTATTATTATTATTAATATTATGATTATTATTATTATTATTATTGATCATTATGTTTATGACCATCAAAAACACTCAGGCCTGCACCGGCCTTATCATTGTCATTATTATTATTATTATATTATATTATTATTATGAATATATTATATTTTAATTTATATTATCTAAAATAATATAGATTCATAAGTATCATTTAATATAACATTTTAATCTAAAGTACACAATTAACACTTGGCTTAAGAAGCAGTTGCTCTTCATGCGCAATAGAACAAATAGATTGAATCACAAACCTCACTATATATAATATTAATGATATATATATATATATATATATAGATCTATTATAAATATATATTATGTATATACTATAATACTATATATTTATTTATAATATATATATTATTATATATAATTATATATATATATATATTATATATAATATTATTATATATATATATAATATATATATAATATAGATATATATATATATAAATATATATATATATATATAATATATATATATATATATATTATATTATAATATATATAATAAATATATACTTGTGGAAGGCACCTGGAAGTGGAAAGAAAATCTATACAGAGCTGAACTACAGAGCGAACTACGAAGTTACAGGGTAGAGCCGAACACGCCCTATGTTTAAGATGTGGTCGTTGTGGAACTAAGCCACGCCACCAAGCCGCCGAATTACCACTTTTCCAAAATCGCAACGGCATGTAGTAACTCCTCTAGAGAATAATGATAAAATAATGAGAAAACTGATATGCGTCAAAATAATTTACTCGCATCGTGTTGAATGATATTGAAAATTCAATTGGAAAGATTTAGAAAAGAGGCCCTATAAGGTAATATTTAGGGTATATAAGCAAAGTTAGGCGACACCTAGTTAGTCGTGGAGCTCTACAGCTGAAGTGTAGAAATAGTTGCTAACGAAATGCATCTGCAGATTTTGATATTCAAAAATATGCTAAAAATCAGTAAGTAAACCAAGTGAAGTGTTCTGGCATTCCAGTGAGAAAATTTGCGTAGGCGTTAGTAGCTTCAAGCAATTAGCCAATTAGCGGTCAGAGGCTAGAGTAAAGAGGAAAACTAGTGGATATTTAGAGTCCAAATGGTAATTTTAAGTAATGATATATGGGGAATACACCTCTGTGATTAGGCCCGTATTTCCACCATATTAACCTAGTATGGAACGTGGGTCATAGCAGTTGGAGAGGGGCCAAACGCTGGGTATGTAGAGCAAGGTGACAACCCAAAAAGGTTAGATTGGAATTTTTTAATATAATTTAACACTCAGTATGTAAATAGAGTCCATAGATCGTATTTACATCATCTTATCTAACCTAGCGGACGTAAACGTTTACATAGCAGGTTGAGTGAGGCTAAGCGGGGTGATAGTAGTGCAGAGGTGAACACAAAAATGTAAATTAGAAAACTTTAACATACTTAGTGAAATAATGACGTAAATAGAGTCGCTATAGATGCGGTAATTACTATTCTAACCCTAGCGGACGTTAAAGTTACATAGCAGTGGAGTGAGCTAAGCTGGGGTAATATAGCCAAAGGTAAACAGACCAATCTCTCTTCTCTCTCTCTCTCGTCTCTCTCTCTCTCTTATCTCTCTCCTCTCTCTCTCTTCCTCCCTCTTCTCTCTCTCCTCTCTCTCTCTCTCCTTCATCTTCTCGCAGTCAAGAATTTCAATAACCTCGGCAATTTTGTAGTAATGGTGCTTGGAGACTCATACCAAATGTAAGCGCTTTACTGCGAAGTAATATTGGCGAGAAAACCTTTTTTCTGCTGTATATTGCATATACATAAACAGCTTCTCTCAACTAATAATCTTTTTGCTACGTGTGAGACTCATATCAATGTAAATTCGCTTTTATGCTGAAGTATACTTGGGATAAACCTTCTTCTGCCTGTAGATCGCATAACATAAACTCTCTAACTAACAATAATTGTACTACTACCACATAACTTCATGTTCTGAAAGTCTCTGCAGAAATGATTCAAATGTGGAAAGTAATACTAGTTCACTACGCGTCTAAATCTTTGTTTTGTTTTTTCGGACAAGGGGTCCAACCCTCACTGAAATTAGAAGTAAGAAATAAACATTGTAAGCACTTTCACTTCTAATCAAACCTTAAAGAGCGGTTCTAAGCACCCACTTCAGATAGTGGCCGAAGAGTGAGATTGAATTCCCAGGCGGAATCGAACACCCACAACAAAGCAGGAAAAACTTATACAAACCGAACTCCAATCACTTTGTACCGTTTGTAGGTATAGTTTTTTAACGGTAGGATTTCCCACTCATTGTGTTTGTGCCTCCTTCTATCTACTTCACAGCTTTCTCGAGCCCAGTGCAGCCATCAAGAGCCAGTTTCGTCGGCGAGAGTATCAAAACTAACGCTGTGACCCTACCTGTAAGGTCTGTAATTCACACGTAACATTTACAATTGTTCTACATTCCGCGTATTTTGTATTTTTTTTTATGTTCTAATCAAAATTATTATATATATTTTATTATTTTAATTATTAATATTATTATTATATTAGTTATATTAATTAATTATTATTATTATATTCTTATTATTATTATTATTATTATCCGCCCCTTTGTATTTCCTTCATCAAAGTATAGCCACATCCTTGTCGTGGATACCGCTCGTGACATTAACTCAAATAAAAAAAAAAAAAAAATATTGGCGAAGAAAAAAAAAAATTATTATTATTTTTTTTTTTTTTTTTTTTTTTATTTATATTTATAAAGTATTTTGGCAATTTATATCGCAACAAGCTCATTTAAACCTGGGTCATCGCTCCTAAGGTTGTAGATTCTTGATTTATTCACCTTCGATCGTTATTAGCTCCGCTCGCTCCACAATTATTAATATATTTTTTTTTTTTCTCTGTTTCTCTTCTAGACAACTTCACGCCTATTCATATCCTCACTCGCGAGCATTCCACTTGCAACCTTTCTTCGTAAACAACCCACTTTGGTTTGACCTGGCTGAGTCAGCGCTCCTGACCATGCGATAGATGAGAAGGAAGAGTATTTCGGGTCTGTGAAATGCTCTACAAATTTGCCCTCGTCAAAATCAGGGATGGCTGGCAACAACTAGAAACTCTACACTTACGCCACTCTCAAAGAACTTATTATCGACCGCTTGGCTCCACCAAGAGAGGACAATTTGGAAACTTGCCTGGAGGCATCTCACTGGGCGACCAGAAACCCTCGGAATTGAGGGTAGGGATGCTGGGTTTGTTGGGCTGCACTCCATCTACACGGGAAGAGAAAATAATTCGCAACCTCTTCCTCCAGAAGATTGCCTGCTCGACATCACAGCGTACTGATCAATGAACTCCGACTTGTCCTCACTGACTTGCCGCTACAGCAGACAGAATTTTGCGCCCTCCGTGAGCCTTGGTCACACTTCTTACGGCCGTTGCTCCTCTTTCTCCTACTTCTTTCGATCTCGCACCTCCTCAACTCAATCTACAACTCAACGCCCAACACATTCCAATACTCTTACACGCTCCGCCTGCTACCCCTCCTCCCGCTTTCCTCAAGCCGCTCGCTCCTATCCAGCTCAACTCCTTATTGCTCACTCACCTCAACCTCTATCTACCGCTTTCGCAGTACACACTCCCCTTCGCAACAGCTTGGATACCGGGTTTCGGTTTCGAAACTGGCATGGCGACATTAAACTGCCGCTTCTCCCTTACAAGCGGCATTAATAAGTAACGACTTTTCGAGATCCATCCCTCCAATTTCGTCTTCTCGCGGTCCTCGTTGACCCGCTCTCCCTCACGCCAGCGCCAGACCTAAGGTACTGTATAACCAACTTCGGCATGGATTCAAGATAATCGATCCCCTGCCTCTCTAATCAGGGAAACTCGACAACCATCCCGTCGTAGGAGCGGGAGATGCTGGCCCCTTTTCTTCTTCTCCTACTACTGCACAGGAGGTCTTCGTATCTACGATCAGTTCTTCCTAAACTGTCTTTTGATCGATTCTGGGCCTAAGCCTTCGCTGTACAGGGACCGTCCCGACGCTGCCTATCACTCTCTGGCCGTCAATTTCGCGCTAAAGCTCTTTCTCATTCCGATATGTCGAGCGGTATGCACTTGATCTTTTCTCCGCCGCAAGTTCCCATGGGGTTTTTCTCGCTCGCTGAGTGACACAGCCCATCCTCGGTGCCTCGATTTTGTCCCATTTAACTCTATGGTCGATCTTCAGTATCGACGACGTGTCGTGGCGAAACTTCTAAAACCCGGTCTAGTTTATTGCTCTTGCCTCTAAAGGGTATTCTGCTGTTCTCCCTCCAACTTCTTCAGTGGTCCTCCTCTGACCCCCTGCAGAAGGAATTCCTTCGTTATGGCACCGCCTTCCGATAGCCCTCTTAACATTCTGTCTTGAACATCATATCGAAACACTGGCCACCGCAAGCCTCTTGTCAGAGCTCGCCGCCTCCCCCGATAGCTCAGGCAAGCAGTTGATCACCATTGCAACTTGGATTGTTGCGCGCCTTCCAAATGTTTGGTCTTCTCCGCTACACTGTCCCAAGGGCACCACGGATGGGAGACCCTGTGGGATTAAGGGCTTGATATTCTGCACAACACCGAATAGGTACCTTACAGCAAAACAACGTTCACTCCCACCTGTCTGTGCGAACACATTTTCTTTCTTTTTAACCTTCCTCTACCCCCCATCAGATACCCGTGGCTCCGGAGGACGTGCCCAAGACACTGTAATCACCCTTATTGGCCCTCTTTTGAATAACAAGAATGCATGGGTTTTGAAAAATGCAAGCCCAGTCCTTCCATAGGTTCATCGATTCTCCCCCGTGGCCTTCCTTTTGCTTGGCAGACCCGAAGATCTTTTAGTCCCTCGATCCTCACCTGAGCGGCGAACAATGGCACCTGCGTGCCGGGACCTATGACGGTGAGCGGGAATTCGTTCTCAATCCTACAGTGCGTATCGGCGCGTCTTCTCTCTACATTCCTTGGTCACACATCTCTGGCTGAGGTATTGCCCCTCTTGAACCGTTCGCCGCTATCAGACGCTTTCCTCTTCCCAAAATAAAAGCAACTTCGTCAATTTGGGATACTCAAACTTTTACAAGATTTCTAAAATCACGGCAGCCTCCTAGGCCCGCTTACTGCATCATTCGTCTAAACATGCGAGCAGCACCACTAAAGGTCGACGGTCCCGCAGCTAAGAGGTCCTCTTTGAGGTCCAAAGAACGCTCCGCTCGCCACTCTTTTAGTTCATCCCACGAATACCGCACCAGCGAAGCAGGTATGCCTCCGATTTCGCGTGTTGGGCGTCTCAGCATTTCCAAAAGGCGAATGGTGCCCACCTTTGCATCTTTCCCGAAGCTGCAGACCCGCCGAAACAAGGTAAGTGCTTATTTGGACGGGAAGTTGCGCTATGTACCTGCTGGTCGCACAATTTCGGTGTTTTGGGCATCGGGAGTTCCATCATCGACGACCGTCAAAGCGATCACTTTGCAATGGCTTACGGCATGACGGGTCACTCCCCGTAACTGTCATCTGAATTTGTTTCCACAGTTTACTACATGACATACGTCACATCTCCGGAGTGAACATCCACCTGCGATGCTCTTTGGATGAAGATTAACGCTCTTTTCTCCATTCCGACATTGACTACGCACCATGGCCGCAGTGCCAGAGCAAACAAATGATCTTCAACGACTCTCTCTACAGCTCAGTGCCAAATCTTCGGCACAATGGAGAAAGGCTCTGTGCGACATCACAGGCAACCTCGTCCTTATTCGTACTGATTCTCTCGAAAGCAGTCTCTCATCGCTCATCGCTTCCAGACCTGGCGTCCGAGGCAATCACAACTGGTAATCCGGCGTCGTTTTGTGTGGCCTAAAGTTAACGCCGAGTAGCGAACTGGTCCTGCCCTGTATGGTTGTCAGCCGCTCTAAAGTGCAAGACATATAAAGCTCTAGCACTTTGCTCTGTCATCGGTTGGAGAGTCCACAATCGACATTGTGACTCTACTCCACCTTCTCATTAGAAGTCGATATATTCTTCACCTGTTGATCGATTACTCGGTGACGTGAAGCTATCCCACCTCTGTCGCTAATGCGAATACTCATTGCTAAAGATTTCTTGTTTCTTGGATCTCCTCGGTTTTGGCATCTCCTCTTCGGTCACAGACGGTCAAGGTCGCGTCTTTCGAATCCTTGCTTGGAAAGACTTTGATCCTGGCTTGGTTTGAGAAGATCCATACAACATGTTTCCACCCTACGACAGGGAGTGTGAAAGGTGATTGCACCGTCAAGCTAAAGCTTTCTCATGGCACAGTCCACAACCAGAAAATGGATACGGCAGCCATCCCTTCGTTATGCTTGGTATCCGCTCCGCTGTTTAAGGAAGACCTTCAGTGTTCAGCTTCCCGAACTCGTTTATGGCTCTATCTCGTCGCCCGGCGAGTTCTTCTCTCAAATTTCCCTCTGCACTGCGATCCCACCCTGTAATTCACTCGCGAAAGCGGCCTCCTCCTGGAGACCTACCCCGACCCGCCAGCGAAAAGGATCTTCACATTCCGAAAGATCTCCTCTTCTTGTCCATTGTTGGTGAGGCAAACTCCCCCGTTCTCCACTCAACCCAAGTACGACGGCCCTTCCGGTGTTAACTTCGGAAGGAGAAGTTCAGCAAAGAACCGCTTCTACTCGTACGATCGTTATATTCGATCGATCGTCTCAACTGCCTATTTGAGCGAACCCTGACGTCCCAAGATTCCGGACTTGTCTTTCCAAAGACCAATCGATTCCTTGATACTTCATCTCTTATCCTGTAACAGAATCTCCCCTCCTTCATCTCTCCGACCCTTTCTCCTCCTTCATCTCCTCTGACCTCACCTCCTTCATTCCTCCACTTCTCCTCTTCATCCTCCCTCTGACCTCCATCTCCACCACTCTTCCTTCTTGCACCAGATCTCTCTTATTCCTTCCTTTCTCCCGCTCTCCTCTAACGCCTCTCCCCCTCCACAACTCACTCCATTCCTTCCAAAGTCGACTGCAGAGTCTCCACTCCCTCTCGTTTCCTCGCCCTTCGTCCACAGCTCCTGCACCCCAACACCAGCGCCCTCGTCTCGCCATCGTCCTGGTTTGCAGCCGCCGTGCGTCCAAGACTTATCGAGAGAGGCCCTCAATTGCGCGGCACTCTGCTACCCGGGATTAGAGCGCCCCCGGCCCAGCTCGCAGGGGGTATCGTGGAAGCCACTCTCTGGGAAGTGGAAGAAATGCTATACAGAGCTGAACTACACTGAAGCGAGACACGAATTACAGGAACGACCGAACACACGCCCTAGTAAAATTGTTGTGCGTCTCGTGGAACTAACCACGCACCAAGCGCCGAATTACCACTCTTCAAAAGTCCAACGGCATGTAACTTCCTTCTAGAGAATTATATAAAATAATAGCAAAGATGTAACATATAAAATACGAGAAATTGATGTAATGTATTATAACCAAACCCCAACCAGGTGAAGTTTAGAAAAGTGCAGCGACTATAAGTTACATATTTTAGGGTAAATAGACCAAAGTTAGGCGAACCTAGATTAGTCGGTGGAGCCTAAGTTTAGAAATAGGTTGCAACGAAAACGCATCAGATTGAATAGCGTCTCAAAAAATAAGCTAAAATCCAGTAAGAAACAAAGGAAGGGTCAGCAGTGCCAGTGAAAATTGCGTAGCTTAGGTAGCAGTTCAAGCAATTAGCCTAATTTAGCGTAGAGGCTAGAGTAAAGAGAAAAGAGGTGAATTTTAGAGTCCAATGTATGTTAAGTATAATGGGGAATAACAGCTCTGATAGCCGTATTTCAACATATCTAACCTAGGGCGTTGTGCGTACTAGCAGTTGGAGGGCCAAGTCGGTGATAAGTAGAGCAGAGGAACAACCAAATGTTAGATTTTAGGAACTTTTAAATAATTACGATCAGTAAAGTAATAGAGGTCGCATAGATCGGTTATCTACTACACTAAGCTGCGACGTCAAAGTTACATAGTGTTTGGAGTGAAGCCTAAGTGGTATAGTAGGTGAGAGGTGAACAAGCCCAAAATGTTAGAATTAGAAAATTTAACCTTAGCGAAATATAGTAAATAGAAGTCGTCATAGATCGGTATTTACTATATCTAACCTTAGCGGGCACGTAAACGTTACATAGCAGTTTGGAGTGAGGCTATAGCTGGGTAATAGTAGCGCAGAGTGAACAGCACAAATCCTCTCCTCATCTCTCTCTCGTTCTTCTTCTGTCTGTTCGTCTCTCTCCCTCTCTCTCTCCATCTATCCTCTCGCCAGTCAAAGAAGTGACAATAACCTAGCATTTTTGGTAGTATATGTGGCCTTTGTGAGACTCATACAAAAGGTAATGCTGCTTATTGGCGAATGTATATTGGGAGAAAACTCTTTTCTGCTGTATTATGCCCATATAACATAAACAACTCTCTCAAACTAATAATCTCTTGACTGTTGAACTGACCCTATCAATAGGTAAGCTTGCGTATCGAGATGTAATTGGGAGAAACCTTCTCTGCCTTAAATGCCCCCCAACATAAAATAAATACATTAAAACAGCCTCTTCCTCAAACTACACAATCAATTGTACGACTATCCACATAAGCTAATGTTCGGTGAGAAGTTCTCTGCAGAATATATCATATGTGGAAAAGTGTAATAACTAGGTTACGCCTGTCTAATTCTTTGTTTTTTGTTTTTTTAAGACAAGGGCCAACCCTCACATGTTAAATTGAGATAGTAAAGAAAATAAATGTAAGCACATTCAACTTCTCAAATCAACCTTAAAGAAGGGTCTAAGCACCCACGCTCAATATATAATATATATAATATATTATATATATATAATATATATATATATAAAATATAATATATATATAATAATATAAATATATATTATAAACTAATTAATCTATATATCAAAATTCATAGGATTTGTACAATAGTAACATAGATACAAAGATAATATTATAATATATAGTTTGTATATTATAAATATATATAATATAAATTATAATATATATAATATAAATATATTAATATATTATAATATATAATAAATAATATAAATATAATAGTTATATAATAAGTATAATATTAATATAAATAAGTAATCTATATAAAATATAAGATAATATATTAATTATTTGGGGGTATATATATATATAAGAATACCTCATCATTTTCAATAATTATAAGATGTTAGTATATAATTCCATAAAATAAATATTATTCTGAAATCACCACTCACGGGCTGGACCTATTTCAAGGAGGGGCAGAAAATAAAATACAGGAACCCCCAAGCCAGCCTAACGCAAATCTCTTATGTGAGCGCAGACGTGATTTTAAAGAGAGCATAGTTTACAATACAGTGGTAAAACAAGATGTGCAAGAGTTTCACGAACAGAGTGGCCTGAAAGAAGGAGACACCATAACCAACGAGTCTGTGATTTGTCAGATACTCACCCAAAGAGTCATGCGAGAAGCAAACGCACCCCTCATACAAGAAGAAGCGCATAAGAGTGGAATGAGAGCGCCAACCCCCCTGGCACTGCCGTTGTAGTACTATAGAAAGAGATAGTGCGCCAACGTTACGTCGCGAAAATAGAGGGTTAAGAGAGCGTGAAGTAGATGAATTTATCTAGTTTTAGTTTAAAACCAACTCATCCACTGAAGGTGAGCCGGACCCCCCCCCCCTAGATGTTGAGAAATAAACTAAGAACAAGGGCGAATAGGGTCATTATAACGAGTAGCCTGTCAGAGGAAAAAAATTACGGCAACCTAATCAAAACTCGCCCTTGAGCCACCTTAAGCAACCGTGTGAATCGGAGTTTCCTAGACATTTTTGTATGTTAGACCAAGAATGTTTAGGTCTTCAACTGGGTGAGAGTGTTAGAGCACGCGAAAGGAAATAGGAAAGTTAGGAGTTTTTTTAGGGAGATAATAAAGGTTTTAAAGAGTTTGAATTTCACAAGGTTGTCGGCGGCCCCTCCGGAAATACATCCAGACGCAAGAATAGAATGGAAAGCGAAGGCGAGAGCCAATCTAAGAGGCAAAAGATGGACCACAAGATTTGAAAGAGTTGTAAAAATGGAGAGTCGAGTCCAGTCGCACATAAGATGACAGAAATTAGAGAGTACAGCTGAGGAGAATTGTTGACGAATTAAATAAGATAATGTAGATAAACAAACTCTTGCGAACATCCACAATTACAAGTAAAGGAGGAAGAAGTCGCTCATCAATACACTTACTGATATGGAGATGTCTGATTGAGCGAACAAAGAGAAGCAAGAGAATTTCCATATTAAGACAAGTTAGCAAGTGTGACACACTTGCTTTAAAAACTCTGTTCCAGAAAGTTCATAATACTGAAATTTTTGGCCTCCCTTACATCAGTAAGAGAGGAGCCAACACTCAGTGTGTGAGTGCGTTGAAACTCCTAAATAGAGACCTCAGCATTTGGATGGGAAAAGAAGCAGTCTCATAAGAAGTGAAAGATATTCAAAAGGAAGAAATGCTGTTTGCCGTTAGGGGAGCAGTAGAAGAAACACAAGATAGGAAGAAGAAGGAAGAAAGATTTTTTAAGCCACAAAACATCGATTAAGAGATCAAGATTCTCAGACTGTTTTCAGAGTTTAATGTTTAAATGATAGTCACGACTCCATTTATTCTGAATTAGTAGAAAAAGATAGTGGAGATATTAAGTTAATTTGAAAAAGAACCTGGCTAATTAGCCTCAGATAAATGATAAAGTCTAAAGATCAGCTGAGCTTTATCAACAGATATGTTAGCATTAGGCCACTGATGTGAAAGTCATAGAGAGACCTGGACTTGACCCTCGGCATGATTCGCGGCACGAAATTCTTAGGGAATCGAATGACATTTTGCGAAGTGGGATTTTGCTCAATTCATGCCTTTCTTTGTGTAGTGTAACAACCAGCAAACATTCATACGAACGTATTTTATCAGACATATGCGATTTTCATAAATCACCAGCGTCATCATTACAAACTTCTAGCGAGGCACGATACACACAACAAAAAAAAATACGGCCTAATAAATTTTCATTTGGCTGAGACTTAGGGCGTGGGTGATCGTGGGAGTTTTTGCCACATTAATTTTAACACTTAACAGCACAGTTTTGTTTATCGTTACCCCCATCAAAGTTTAATTAATATGCAACTGATAAAAATAGTGTATATGCCTTAAAATGTTGAAGGTTACATATTAACGCCACAAGTTATCGCCTTGGAGTTTACTAATTTTACCGCGGGCTAAGTACTGGAAGTTGTAACAGTATTTTTGGGAGTACTTTATATATATATATATAATTATATATATATATATAATATATATATATATATATTATATATATATTATATATATATATATATATATATATATATATATATATATATATATATATGTGTTTATATTATATGTATATATATATATATATATATATATATATATATATATATATATTACTTGGTGAAGAGCTTCCATTCTTTCCTTTAATTCCTGTTCGACGTCTGGAAGATTGGCGTATTGGTTAAGTTTCTGCTCACTTAGCTCTACCTTCTCCTGCAGTGCCTGAATTTTATCTTCTTGGAGCTGAAAGAAGGGAAGTTAAAGAAATATTTAATAGAAGGGAAGGAGGAGAAGAAGAAGAAGAAGAAGAAGAAGAAGAAAGGAGAAAGAAAAAAAAAAACTTTAAAAATATTTAATAAGAAAATATTTTTGAATCTCTTCCCCCACCCCCTATTTTCTTCTAGTAATTTAAGAACATCTTTAGTTTAACTTTCCTTTCCATTCTTTCTCATCACAAATATCTAAGTCTCATTTGGTTGCTTAAACTGTATCAATTAATAATGATTTCTTTAAGCTACAAAATAATCTTCAGAACGGAAAACCAGCAAAAAGTTTTCACATTTTCTATGTGTTAATAAAAAAAAACCCTGACGAATTAATTAGATTT
>JABUQX010053494.1:5000-25000 GCA_015478945.1 Trachelipus rathkii
GGAGAAAGGAGTCGGAGTCGGAGTCGGAGTCGGAGTCAGAGAAGGAAGGAATCGGAGAAGGAGTCTGAGTCAGAGGAGTCGGAGTTGGCAACGGCACCGGTGCTGGCTCCGGTGCGGTGCCGAGTTAGTAAATATTTGTATAATAATACAATATTGGTGTCTTTATATATGTTATCGAACCCGTAGATCTCGAATATGAGGGTTATAAGTTCGTAATGTGTTTCTGTGAACCCCCAAAGGGGGTACCTCCAGAAGAAATGCCGGAGCGCAAACAGAAGAGAGATGGAGAAGGAAGAGGAGGACAGGAGGAAGGATGGGGAATGAGTCGAGAAGGGCCAGAGTTGCACCGATACCTGTGCTGGAGTCGGTGCGGTGCTGAGTTTGTAAACATTCGTTGTTCTATTTTATTTTTATAAGTTTCTTTTTACATTTAATTTTTTGTTTTCAATTAAATTTTTAATTTTATTTTCAAATTTTTATTCTTATTATTTTACTTTTATTTATTTTGTTTAAAAAATAAAATTTTTACTAAAATTTCTTTTCATGTTTATAACGTAAAAAATTTGCGTTTTTGCATACCCTAAAGCAGTAAATCAGTAAATCAGTAAATCAACCACCATCCCACCCCCACCCCCTCATGATCTATTGATCTATTGATTCAAAGTCATCATTTTTTTACTAAAATTGTTATGTTTTACATACCCTGAAGGCTGAAGCAGTAAATCAGTAAATCAGTTAAATCAGTAAATACACCCACCTCTAAATTCTCAACCCTCCGTATCTATTATCTAAGTTGATCTCAAGCATATCCTTTTACTAAAATTGTTATGTTTTACATACCCTACAAGCAGAAAATCAGTAAATCAAACCACTCACCCTACCCTCCCCCACCCATCCATGATTTATTAATCTATTGATCTATTGATTCAAGTAATATTTTTTACTAAAATTGTTTATGTTTCTACTACCCTATAAGCAGTAACTTAGAAATCAAGTAATCAAACCACCCCCCTAGCCCTAACCCCCAACCCATTCATGATCTATGATCTATTGATTCAAGTCATATTTTTTTACTAAAATTGTTGTTTTACATACCCTAAAGCAGTAAATCAGTAAATCAAACCCCCCTCCCCCACACCCTCCTATCCATCCATGATCTATTGATTCAACGTCATATTTTCTACTAAAATTGTTACTGTTCTTACCCCCGATACCCTAAAGCAGTACAATCAGTAAATCACAAACCCTACCCAGTACCCTCATAACCCATCTATTGATCTATTGATCTAATTGATATATTGTTTCATGACCTACGAATATATGCATTTTGGATAAACATAACATAAAATCAAGCTTTATACACTGATCAACGATATATGCTAACGTAACATAATTTTCCACTTAATAAAAGCTACATAGCATCACCTGAACTAAGAATATAATGTACAACGACAAACCTAACACACCTTAAGCACGAATAAACTGTTAACATTAACAAAGTTTCACACTTAACACAGTAAAGTAAGCTAACCATAGCATCAAAAACGCTTAGCCTATTCACACTTTGTCAAAGCATATCTCTAACATAACATGTTAATTTTACATTAGCATGGTAATATTTAACAAATATATATCATAACCTTGTCTAATTATCATACTGATCAACGAATATATGCTAACGTAACAAAGTTTTCACATTAATAATGCTTACATAGCATCATCTGAACTAAGAATATAATGCACAACGACAAACCCAGTGGCGGCGATAACGGGCCCGCAGGGTCCGCGGGGCGGGGGGGCCCCGGAGTTCGAGGGGCCCCTTACAGAGTCCAACTGTGAAACCAAACGGAAAAATTAATTTCTTCTCATTTGTTAATAAACAATAGTCAGCTGTTCCACCAAAAAAAAAAATTCAATCGCACATTAAACAATTTCTTTTAAAATAAAATAAGATATCTTTTCAGAATACTCGTATATGAATATGACATAATAGGTACCGGAATATGCGGAAATATTCTCCAATTTTCGGTCGACTCTTCTCAAAATGATGACAGATCGAATATCAGGGGTTGTATATAGGCTACCTTTTTAACTATATAATTGTGGCGATCAGGCGGGGTCATACCTTACACTATAGAATGATGGCGATCAGGCGGGGGCGGGGGGAGAATCCTCTTTATTTTTTTTTAAATATGTTTAAATGAATTTGCAATGCCTTCATTGTTATTAATTAGTGGTGAAGTGTTGTTTGTTATTAGTTTCGGCCTTCATTGATACTTTTAAATCTTTATATATATATATATATATATATAATATATATAATAATAATATACTATAATATATATATATTATATATATATATATTATAATATATGATATAATATATATATATATATATATATATAATATATATATCTATATCTATATATACTGTTATCTATCTAACTATATACTATCAATGTAATCTTAAAAACTCTATACTACAAGTAAAATGATACATTTTTTGGAATCAGCAGAAAATTTTATTTCTGAAACACTTAAAAAATTAAAAAAAATCGGTTAAAAAAAAGTGAAAATAAAATGTAGAATTAGGAATTTTAATACTTATTTTGGTAATGTGAAATTTAAATGGCTCGTTTTCTTGGCGTAGTTTTTTTTATCTGGAAAAGTCTTATAATACATATAATTGACAAAAAGTTCTTTTAAATGTTATTTTATTTTAATTTACTATTATGGTGTGCAAATTTATTAAATCTGTCCGTCCTTTAACTTTTTTTTTTAATTTTTGGTAAGAATTATATGCGTCCCCCCTCTGTCCCCGTCGGCTCGAGCCCTCAATGTGCCGTATATATATATATATATATATATATATATATATATATATATATATTATATATATATATATATTATAATATAATATATTATATTATATATCTATATAATATATATTATATATATATTATATATATAAGTATTTAATTTTGTGCACGTGAGAGAGATTTAGCGATTTCAGACCCCGTTACAAATTTTAGACCCCGTTACAATGAACTGTTTTTAGAGATGGCAGATGTTTGATAGAATTTTTCATTTAACACAAACATATTAATTGTTATTTATTACTCATTTATTACATTAATTATACTTAAATAATACTTTTCATAGCTTAAATTTACGCTGATTCCAAAAATGTTATTTCCTTTTTACTGTAGCATTAATGGCTTTTAAGATACATATGACGGCTAATGTAAACGCTGGCTATATATTATAAGTAATAATATATATATATATATATATATATAAATTATATATAATATATATAAGTATATATATATATATATATATATATTATATATATATATAATATATATATATATATATAATAATATATTTATATAGTATATCTATATATATTAATATATATATTATATAATATATATATATATATAATATATATATATTTATATATATATATATATTAAATATATTATATATATATATATATATATTATATTATATATCTTATATATATATATATATATAATATATATACTATATACATAATATATATATATATATATATATATAGTATATAATATATAGGAATAAATACTTAATATAGAACATAATGTCGGTAACGATGCTATTTGAGTGTGTTCGCAAAAAAGAAAAAGAAAAATCAGACAGTCGAAAATGTAGCAAAACTTCCAAAGATTGATTCATTTTTCAAAAATCCTGCATCCGAGTTAAATATTGATTGTATTGCTTCTACATCGAGCTCTGTGAACCTTATTGAAATTAGAAGTACACAAGAGGTAAAGGATAGTTCAAAAGAATGTGAAACCGACGTTAACAATGACGTTGATAGATGCGTTATCGAAAACTCTACCGTGGCTAAGATTTCATATAAAAATAAATCCCAAAATGAAATTGGATTTTTTCCTATGCCTCTTTCTAAGGAAGCCAGAGAAAAAATTTTAGCCGGTGAACCATGCCGTCCTTTAGGTCCCTTTCCTAAGGATATAATTTCAAAAAGATCATTCAGTGCTGAATATTATTCATATGCAACTATAACTGGCCAAAAAATCGAAAGATATTGGCTTTGTTATTCTCCCAAATTAGATGCTGTTTATTGTGAGCCTTGTTGGCTGTTCAATGAATGCCCTGAATCAAGAAGTTGGCGTATAGGCATTCGTGATTGGCAGGGGCTTAGTAAGAAAATTAAAAAACATGAATTTAGCAAATCACATTTACACGCTTTTATGACTTATGGTATGTGGAAGAAAAATAAAACTATCGTTGATCAACTCTCGGAGGATCATCGGAAGTGGAAAGAAATTTTTACCCGCATTATCGATGTGGTGAGAACACTGGCAATGTGTTCATTACCATTTCGTGGTCATAGAGAAAATACAGAATCAATTGGTTCCGAGTCTGGAAACTTTTTGAATATTGTTGATCTACTCTCTCGATATGACTCTTTACTTAGAGCTCACTTAGCAAATGAGAAAAGTAGAAACAAATATTTACATCATGAAATACAAAATGACATGATTAGTATACTTGCATGTTCAGTTATGAAAACATTATTATTCAGAATAACCTCAGCTCCGTATTATTCATTAATTCTAGACACCACACAAGATATCTCCAAAAGAGATCAGTTGAGTATCGTGATTAGATATACAACACTGACAAAAAAAAAATCCCGTAAAATTCTCTGCAGAATCCACGAGTCGTTTTGGGTTCGAAGAAGTCGGTGATCACAAAGTGAACACATTTGAGAATTCAATTTTGCTTATATTTGAAGGAAAAAGGAATTGATATTCAAAAATGTCGAGGACAAGGCTACGATGGCGCGTCTAATATGAGTGGACAGTACACTGGACTACAGAAAAGAATTAAAAATATAGTTCCAACAGCTGAGTACGTACATTGTGCAGCACATAACCTGAATCTTGTGCTGAATGATTCAGTCTCTAACATTACCGAGGTCAGTCAATTTTATGATATTGTTCAGCAAACGTATGTTTTCTTTAGCGGAAGTTTACCCCGTTGGCAAGCTCTCAACAAAACACTAGAAGGAGAACTAGCAAGGAAAAAGATTATCAAAAAGTTGTGTCCGACAAGATGGGCATCACGAAATGATTGCCTTTTGGCATTGAAACAAAACTTTCAATGTGTAATGAAGTGCCTAACGAAAATTATACTGTCTAGTCACAATAAACAGGAAGTAGAACAGGCCCTCTTCATTAGGAAACATCTGGACTCGTTTCAGTTTCTACTAATGATCACACTCCAAAACAAAATTTTTTAAAACATTAGCAGAGCTTCTGAAAGTGTACAAAGTAAGTCAGTTGATCTTCATAAAGCATGTTTCTTCCTGAGTCACGCCAATGAAGAATTACAACATTTGAGGAGAAACTTCTCCGAATTCTTCCTTGAAGCAAAGCAATTGGCACTTACATGGAATATTTCATGTGAACTAAAACAGAAACGCAGACGAACTGTGAAGCGTTATTTTGAAGAAATAGCATCGGACTACAGAATAGACAATCCTTTGAAAGCTTTTGAAATAAATATATTTAATACATCGCTGGATATTGCAATTAATCAGATCAAAAATAGATTCGTTAGTTTACGAACGGTTGCAGAAAACTTTTCATTTTTGGAACCAAAAAGCTTAACAAAACTGACTGAGGAGGAAATTTCAGAAAAAGTAAACATCCTCATAAGCAAATACCCCAGTGACATTACTTGCAATCTAATTTCTGAAGTGTTATTATTTAGAAGTTTATTAGGTAAAGAGATCGATACGAAAAGAAATATCAGAGATATTGCCCGACTACTTATCGAAGAAAACAGCTTCTTCCTGTTAAGTAGCTTTCCCGAACTAATAGCAACAATACAGCTATATTTTACTCTACCAGTTACAACAGCAACTGCAGAGAGAAGCTTCTCAAAATTAAAACTTATAAAAAATTACTTGAGAAGTACTATGAGCCAGTCAAGACTGAGCGACTTGGCAATTCTGAGTATCGAGCATGAAGAAACTCGAGCAATTAATATTGATCAAGCAGTCAACGTATTTCTTCTTCAAAAGAAGCGAAGATTAGGAAAAACTTTAAAGAAGGTAAATAATATATATAATATATATAAATATATATATATGAATATATATATATATATATAGTATATTTATACTATAATATTATATATATATATATATATACTATATTATATATAATATATATTATAATAATAATATATATATATATATATATTATTATTATATATATTACCATGGCATATTTGTATGAACACATTACAGCCCAGTCAAATCACTTGTAATCTTTTAAATATATATGATGGAATAAAAGTGTTTTACAGGGTATATTATTAATATATATATATACTATATATTATATATATATATTATATCTATATTATATATATAATATATATATATCTATATATATATATATATGTATATATATATATAATTATATACTTATTTTATTATTATTAAATTTATATATATATATATATATATATATATATCTATTATACTGTTAATATAACATTGAGGGCCCAGCAAAATTCTGCGGGAGGGCCCGAAGACGCTTAGCGCCGCTACTGGATCAATACCTAACAACACCTTAAGCAAGAGTAAACTGCTAACATTAACAAAGTTCCATACTTAACACAGTAAAGTACTAACATGGTAAAATGCAAATACGTAACTTTATTCCACTCTTGTCAAGCATACTCTCTAACATAAAATGTTAATTTACATTTAAACACGGTAAATTTAACAAAAATTTATCATACTACCTTGTCTTACAGGACACCCGTGCGATCGAAACTATATGCTAGACGTAATAATCGTTTTTCTACATTAACAGTTAGTAATATTTAAGCAAAATGTATATGTCCGATAACCTTACACTAACTATCATAATCCCAACGGATAATTGCAAACATAAACAAAATTTAATCCAAACTATAACATAAAAATAAGTTTTTGAATAAAATATCATAGTAAAGTCGTATAGTTATCTGATCTAAAGCAGTAAATCAGTAAATTCAGTAAATCAAACCATCAACCCCTCCCCACCCCTCCCCACCCCTTTCATGATCTTTATTGATATATTGATCTATTGATCAGGTCACATATCGAGTATCACCTTTGGATAACATAGCTAAAATAAGTTTTTTATATACTAACCAATGAATATATGGTAAACGTAACAAATTTTTCACATTAATAAGCTAACATAGCATAAACCTGAACTAAGAATATATAATGTACAACGACAAACCTAACACACATTACGCCCGAATAAACTACTAACAATTAACAAGTTCCGTCTTAACAACAGATAAAGTAAATAAAACAGCTTTACAAAATGTAACCTATTCATCTTTTTTCAAGCATATCTCTAACAATGTTAATTTTACATTTTACATTAACATGGGAATATTTAACAAAAAATTCATCATAACCCCGTCTAAATATCAATACTGAACAGCGAATATATGCTATCGTAAACAAAGTTTTTTTTACATTAATATAGTAATATTTAACAAAATTTAATCATAACCTTACCTAACTATCAATACAAACCCAAACGAATAATTGCAAACATAACAAGTTTTATCCAAACATAACTAAAAACATAACAAAGTTTTAATCAAACATAACATAAAATAAGCTCTTTGAATAAAAATATCACTTGGTAAGTTGTAATAGTTTACTGATTTTTAAGCAGTAAAATCAAAACATCAGTAAATCAAAATCACACCCCTCCACTCCCTCCCCAACCCACCCCACTTCCATGTCTATTGATCTATTGATCTATTGATTCAAGTCATTATTTCGAGTATCAATTTTGGATAAACATAACATAAATCAAGTTCTTATAAACTGACCAACAAATATATGCTAACGTAACAAAGTTTAACATCAATAAGAGCTAACATATCATAACCTGAACTAAAGAACATAATGTACAAACAACAAACCTAACACTGCCTTATGCACGAATAAAAGCCAACTTCACAAAGTTCTATACCTTCAACAGTAAAAGTAATCTAACATTACTATACGAACGTATCCTATTTCACACTTTTTCAATCAAATTGTAACATATCATTGTTATTTTTAACAAAAATTTATATTTATAACCTTACCTAGATTATTCATACAGGCCAGCGATATATAATGCTAAGGTAACAAAGTTTTCACTCAATAAAGCTAACATATCATAACCTGAACTAAGAATATAATATACAACGACAAACTGGTCCTGATTCGAATCCTACTACGGCTCGTATTCTCGCTATAGATTTGTATATAAGCAATCTTTGTTCTATAAGCCGATAGGCCCCTTCAGCGAGGCCATATAGGCAAAGGTCTCTTGACCATGGCCGAGCTGAAGGTGCCGTGAGGAAGAGGTTCGTATTCCCAACCTTCCGAATTTATATATATGTGGAAATTGGGTAAAGAAAATGGGGCGAGCTATGGGAAGAAAAACTCTCTCTCCTCAATGACGATTAAGTCTGACGTAGCAAGGCAAATGCAAGCGATGACGAAAGCCAACCGAAAGCGAACGAAAGCGGACCCGGAGCGGACCCGGTGGAGGTGGCGGAAAGCGGGGCGGTGCGAAAAGAACTGCGGATCAAGGCGCGCGCGCAAACGCGGGTGTGTGTGAGAGATGACGCAGAGATCAAAGGGGGGTAGGGTAACTGAAGTAGTCATGGCAACAAAGAACAAAGGGGGGTAGGGTAATGCGAAAGGGGGTGAGTGTAAGCGAAGGAGGGTGAGTGTAAGTGAAAGGGGTTCGGGAAATGTATGTATATGCAAATGTGTACACGTGTAAATAACAACTCGCGTACGTTGATGACTTCGTCATCAACGAACACTCGTATGTGCGCACCTACGGTGCGCACAAGTGTATGTATATATACAAAGGGGGTGGGGTAAAAGGGGGGAGGGGAAATAATAATAATATATATATATATCGATATAAATAACACTCATATACGTACATACAATATCGATATGTACGTACGATCATATGTACGTGTTGCATTGCAATACGTACATGTACGTTGCAACTTTCTTAGCGGTACTGGTCACTACTTATATATATATATATATATATATTATCAAAAAATTTCTTTTCATTTTTTGATAGAAGCGGCTCTTGACGCCACCGGACTATTTTTTAGTTTTTTTTACACTAAATATACTTAAAAAATTTAATTGTTTATTTACCTTAAGTGTTCTTCTTGATGTTGAGACAAAATTTTGGAGACGTAGCGACTCGGAGGCACCTCCTAAAACGCTTTAGATACTTTTAGTAATTTGCAATTAATAATGAATGCGATTATCATTATAATGAAAGGCAGGAAAATCCAAAAGGGTTTGAAAAGGTTTCCTTTTCATATACAAGGACATTTTAATCCTTTTAAAGTAACTAATTTTCACAGATTTAAACTCCAAACAGTTTTACTGAGGCCATTTTCATAAACAATAGATATGAAATATTATTGTAATAAGCCTTGATATAAACTTTAAGACACTTATTGTTTGTCTATATTAATTTTATTGTACTTAATACTGCGTACAATTTTATTAAGTTAATGAGAATCAATCTCAACTTTAATGAACCCGAATACTTAAATATTGACAACAGTATACGTGTTCACCAGTTTATTACTGAAAGATTACTGAAGAATATTCAATACTGTTTATCCTTACTAACCGCGATCTGGTCACGCCCGTGGCGGAGGAATTTTTACTGTAATATTTGTCTTTATTGATGACTCATAATACTGATATTTTTATATTGTGGTCTAAATTATAAAATGACCAATATTTAATAGTTTTCTAAATAAATTTTCATACACTCCGGGCAGAGGATTGCTTCAAAAGAGAAGCAATACCCTACCTTTGAGTTTACTTTAGCTGTGTGCTTGCGTTTCCTTTAATGGTTTACTTCATTTAAAAACAATTTTTTTTTTTTTTTTTTTTTTTTTTTTTTTTTTTTTTTTTTTATTTAAAAAATTTAATCTACCTTAAAATTACCCTTAACCAAACTTAATATTACCTTAAACCTAATTTTACTACTTTATTTATGCAATTTATTATAGATTTGACAAATTGGCTTGCATAAACTGCCTCTGTTTAAGAGCAGCTTTTCTCTGAGGTCTTATTGTATTGTCATTTACTCATCATTATATTATTCTTATATTATTTTTATTCATTATTATTATTATTATTGTTCTACCAGAAGTACCAGGTCTGTTGCTGTTGTCATCTGTACAGGTGTTGTAGGTACAGGTGTTACTTTGATGAACTCACCTCCTGTAATATTTAATTCGAGGGGTAAAGGTACTGATGGAATGCAACTCTATGTTCACGCAGAACAGTTTTAATTTTTAACTGATGCTGAGTTATTTTCGTGACCTACATCACACCATCCCTTCTGCCCAAATTTCACAATGGACGTCGGTTTATTGCTGTCTTTTAAAGAACCCATCTCCACCTTTACTTTATTTTCCCAAATACCCTGAAACAAGTGTCTAGACCGCTCCCGGATTAGGAGATACTCCTCATGCCACAAACGCCTGAACTCTTCATATAGTTCATTTTGCTTAATGAGGGTTAATAGAGCACCTCCTTCTGGGGTGCACTGCTCTCGACGCTACTGTATCAAAATTACTTTTAAATATTAAATTTAACTGTTAACATCTACTTTCAAAAAACCCAATTGGGCGTTTTTCCTCCAACTCAGAGGTACAGATCTATAGCGTTAGGGTCTGGAATTGATCGATTTTCTTATGCTCAGACAGAGTGGTAAGACCTCAAATAAGTCACTTACTTTTACCACAGGCTTTGGTAAGACACTGTTTTCCTTACTCTTTTATTAACCTCTCACCAATGGCTTGCCTTGCCATGGAGAGAAGGGTTAATTTTTACATGTTTGATTTGATTTTTATCAAACTCCTCCTTGAAAGCATCAGTATTAAAGGACTCTTCTATTATTTTGCACCCTTTATTAAAATATAATGCATTGTCACTATATATGTATGATGGTATACTAAATTTATTACAGAACCTTTTGAAGGCTAACAGAAAGTCAGAGGTGTTCATAGAGGGTACTAGTTCTAAGTGTACAGCTCTGATGTTTAAGCAAGTGAAAATTAAGATGTACATTTTCTCTAACTTTGAGGTGTTGTTTTTGACATATATATGAGAGGTGAAATCAATACCTGTGTGTTGGTAAGGTTTTATAAGATTCATGTGTGTTCTTGGTATGTCAGTGAAACGTGGGTACCTGTAAGAAAGAGCATTGTACTTCTTGCATGTAATGCATTCCAATAATACAGATCTTACAGCAGCTCTACCCTTAGGTATCCACACACCTTGATTTCTGATGTAATTAAGAGTAGTACCAATGCCAAGATGCTTTACTTGCTCATGAGCATATTTAATAAATAGCAATGTAAAGTCATGATTTCTTCCCATTAATATAGGATTAGCTTGTTCATAGCTGATAAGAAGAGCCTTATTAATCCTGCCCTTGCTTCTTAAATAGCCTTTTTCGTCAAGGAAAAGATTTAAGTTTAAAACCAAGGGAGGAATTTCTGAGTCTTTCAAGGAAGCTACTTTTACTTTTTGTTTATAATCTTTCAAAAATTTAATTTCATTAGCAAAGGATTGAATTTGATTTATTTTAAGCCAATACCTTACTGATTTTTGCTGGTAATCAACATTTATTTTAATTTTACTAAGCCATTTAAAAATCCAGGCAGTGATTCTTAAGACTTTTCGATAGCATGAATATTTACTTAAATCTAAAATACTAATACA
The DNA here is from genome assembly GCA_015478945.1 of Trachelipus rathkii. Taxonomy (NCBI): domain Eukaryota; kingdom Metazoa; phylum Arthropoda; class Malacostraca; order Isopoda; family Trachelipodidae; genus Trachelipus; species Trachelipus rathkii. Next base: position 16,879 of record JABUQX010053494.1, read on the forward strand.
TGTATTTTCTAATATATTTACATTTACCATTAATAGAGGTAAAGACTCTTGTGGCACACTCAACATAGGATACTTGGGCCAATTGTCTAAATCATTAGTTAACCAAACCGGACCATGATACCACAGAGCAAATATTTCTTTAAACTTTTTAAAAGTTAAACCCCTAGTTAAAAAATCACCAGGATTTTCTGCTGTATTTACATACTTATAATGCACATTTAATTTATACTTGTTACAGATGGAAGTAATTAACCCATCCATTTCATTTATTCTATTTTTTAAAAACTTAGATTTTACTTTGGTTTGTCTGGTTAATAACCAGCTCAAAACTACTTGTGAATCCACTGCAATATTAATGAATTCAAAATATATATTACTGTATGCTTCCAAAATATTGGGTAAGCATTTCAAGGCCAAAATAACCCCCATCAGCTCCAGGGAAGGGATACTTAATTCCCTAGGCCTATTGGCAGGAGCTACCTTGGCTTTAGCAAATATAAAGGAGCTTTTGTTATCATCATCCACTCCATAACATACAAATCCATAAACACTATCGGAACTGTCACAAAAAAGATGCAAGCCATACTTATTCCCTTCAGAAAGAGCCCTCCTAGGTATTGCAATCGTATCCAGATGTTCACAATTACTGCGTATTTTATACCATTCTTTTAGTATCTCATCAGGCACTTTCTCGTCCCAAGCCAAATTATGCTGCCACACTTGTCTCATCAACAATTTACCCTTTACCAAAATAGGAAGAGCAAAGTTAAGAGGATCGAAAAGCTTGGAAATCTCAGACAACAATTGACGCTTGGTTGAAATACTCTCCAGATATTCTACTTTATTGATATGCATACAGTCAGTCACCACATTGAAACTATATCCCAAGATCTTTTCACAACAACTTGAATGTTCTACAAAGGAGTTTTCTTCCTTGAACTTAACACGCAAAGCATCCGAGTTGCTATTCCAAGATCTCAAGATAAAACCCCCTTCTTCCATTCGTTTTTTACATTGATGATAAATACCTACTATTTCACTTTCTTCTTGCATGCTTGTAAATATCAAATTATCCACATAGAAGCCTGAAGATAATATTTCAGTACATCTATCATGTGGATACTTAGAAGCATGATATTTCATAATATAATGCAAGATAAATGGGGAAGATGTAAACCCAAATATTAATGTAAGGTACCTATAAGCTTCTAGTTGCCCGTTGTTATACCATAAGAAAGTGAACCTATTCATGTCCACTTCATCCTTTAACCTTATCATCAGAAACGCTTGTTTTACATCACTTATGACGACAGTACGATTCGTTCTGAACACAAGTAGTAGCTTTAAAAGTGAATTCATGAGGTCATAACCACTGTAAGCAGCCTCATTCAAAGATGGAAGAGTTTTATTACTTTTAAGGGAACAATTAAAAACTGGTCTTATTTTAGTGGTTACTTGTTCCGATTGCCTTATTATAGGTCGATGAGGAATGAATTTATATTTACAAATATCTGAAGGATCATTAAAATTTATATTTACTTTTTCAATTATTTTATCATTCAGTTGACTTTCAAAAACTTTATTGTATTCATTTATTAAATTATTTTGAGTTAATTTATCAAACACTCTATTAGCTATATTTAAAGATATTTTAAAATTATTAGGAACTAATTCTATTTTGTCTTCATACCAAGGAAGGCTTACATGATAATGGTTGTCTTTGAAAATCATATTCTGATTAAATAATTGCACTTGACATTTATCTACAGTGTTCAGAATGTCTTCGTTCTGTTTGATACCCAATGATTCTAGGCTAAACAGATTTTCCAAGCCATTGTCAATATCAGAATCCAAAAACTGTTCAATAGGATTGAAATAACTTTTGGATGGTTCTAACACGAAATACACTTGTGTATTCAGTTTTCTGTTATTACATTTAGAATCATTTTTAGGAATTATGGCATTATTTGTTTCAACTTTTGACTGAGTTATGAAATTACTAACTTTATTACTTTTTCTGGTTTCAACCAAACGTACAATTTGTTCTCTACTTAAAAAATTATAAATATTACCTATTGGAATTAATTTATTATCACCAATATTTAAACAATGACCACTTGCAAAAGGTACAGTCTGAAAGGATGGAAACAAGTCTATAATTTCTATGCCAAGTAAGACATCTACTTTTAAATATGAACTATTATTTAGACTTATTAAAAGACTGTCTGCAAAAATTTAAACCATTACGTTCATATTATTTATAACATCTGAAATGCCATCTACTTTATAATTTATATTTAATTCACCAGCACTTTTATTTTGTATGTTTATTTCATTAATCACCTTACACCAATTAATGTTTGATGAAACTTTTTAATTTTAGAGCCAATGAAAGTTTGAACCTCATATTCTATTATAGGAAGACTATTTACATTAGGTATTAGCTTTTCAGCAGCTTCTCTTGAAATATAAGATCTACTACTAGCTGTATCTATCAAACATCTTAAAGTTTTTTCATTACCATTGAAAACCATATTTAAAGAAGTGGTAGGTGGAATATATTCATTCTCTAAACTTTGATGAAAAGTTATGCAATGATTGGTCGTTGTATTTACCACCTCATTTTTATTAACATTACACAATGGTTGTATGTGTGATCTACTTCCACATTTACACGGAAACCTCATTTTATTATTATTACCAAAACACTGTGCTTGCGGATGGTTACCAGCACACTGTTCACACAACCCCAACTCTTTAATTCTATTAATTCGACCTTCAAAATTGTTATACACAGGACATAGTCCTAAAGAATGTGGCCCAGAACATAATTTACACTTTTTTTCAACCTCTTTTACTTTACTTGAGGTTTGAAAATTTGCCAAAGAATGCTGTTTACTTGTAGCATTATTTTGAGATGTTTTTTCTTTTTGAGGAGTAACAGGTGTACTTTTACTTTTAAATTTGAGTTTATCACCTACTGTTCTTTCTGAGGAAGAACTAGTACATATTAAAGCCTTTATTATATCCTGATAATTTTCAAGAACTTCATTTATGTCAGGATAATTATGACCTACTTTTCTTATCAGGTCCTTCAAAAATACTTTAGGTAGCTTTTTTACTACTATATGTGACAACAAGCAACAGCCTGGACTCTTTGAGATGGTAAAATCCAATTTATGCACTTTAAGATCGTAAATAATAGCCCTGATTTTATTTAATGCATTTTTTAAGGATAAAAAATCTTTATCATATTTGGATTCTATATTAATAGCTATCAAAGAGGCAAACAAGTCATTTGTTATTGTTGTTACATCCAAATATTCAGCTTTCAACAATTCTAATGCTACTTTTATAATGTTCTGGTATGATAGATAAATGAGACACAATACTTAAGGGATAATCCCTCAAAAAACTTAAAAGGTACATTAATTTAACAGAGTCATTAAGTTTAGGGTTATTTCCAACTACATTCATAAATTGATTTAAAAAAACTTGAAAACTAATTTTATTCACATCACCATCAAATACTGCACAACTCATGGTAGGTAATTTTACATTAGTAGTGTGATCTATGTTATTTAAGGCTTCCACAAAACTATCAGAAATATTAGGTTCTGTCTTAGCAGTCTCTTTACTTAAAATAAATTCATTAAAAACACTTAATTTAATTTCTAATTCTAAATAATAATCACTTTGACTTTCTATTTCAGAGTCCATATTTAGGCCTTCAATCTCAGATTCCATCAAAATATCAATCATGCTTTCATCAATTTCTTTGATTTTTAATATCAATTTATTTATTTCATTTATTTGAGATTTGCAGAGAATAATACCCAAACAGTTATTTGATTTTAATTCATTTAATTTATTTACTCTTTTAGTAATACGAATTTTTAAATTAGACCTCATTTTTTTAAATTTGACAAAATCGTCCATTTTGTTCAAAAATACTTAATTCAAAATTATTTACTTAAAAAAATGCCTGATATTGTGTCACCAATATGAATCAAAAATATATAGGCCTACAACTACCCTAGGCCTTCAAAAAACTTTTGTCAAAAACTGATGTTCAGCCCTAGGGTCAGCCTAATTTCAAACACTATTTTGCTATTTCATTAAATAAACCATTTTTTTTAAAGGAAACACAACCACACAGTGTTATTGTTATTATTAAACATTAATTACTACAATTAATTATATTATTAAAATAATTAAACCTAAAAAACAAAAAAAACAATCTTGAAGAATCTTTCACAACGCTCTCAGCAAACTGTTTACAATTATTGATAAAATATCGATTATTATCGATTAATGAAAGAACGATATTTCTACCGATTATTCTATCGAAAAAAATATCGATTATCAAAAAATAATTAAAACCCATCCAAATCCTATGGAATTTTCCTCTCATTTAATTGTGATGCAATCTTTTTGCGCATGCGTAAGACTACGTTTTTATTTTCGAAAATGTTTAAGTTATGAAAAAAGTTTAACTTTAATAAAATTTTCAAATCACTTTTTAAAGGTAAATTACTTTTTATTTCACTAATAATTCACTTGATGAATAAATAAAAAATGTTAAGTACATTAGTACATTTTAAAAATGACGGTTTACTTATTGAACACTTTCAAAATGGCGATCCTATAGATCGAAACCTTTTCAAAAATATCAAAAAATTTATTTTCATTTTTTGAGTTAGAAGTGGCCTCTTTTCGCCAACGACTATTGGTTTAGTATTTTTTACACTAAATATACTTAAAAAATTTAAAAGTTTATTTACCTTAAATGTTCTGCTTCTTGTTGTTGAGAAATTTTTGGAGACGTAGCGCCTCGGAGGTCCCTCCTAAAAACGCTTTATATTCTTTTAGTAATTTGTAATAAATAAGTAATGCAATTATCATTACAAATTAAAGGCAGGAAAATCCAAAAGGGTTTGAAAAGGTTTCCTTTTCATATACAAGGACATTTTAATCCTTTTAAAGTAACTAATTTTCACAGATTTAAACTCCAAACAGTTTTACTGAGGCCATTTTCTTAAACAATAGATATGAAATATTATTGTAATAAGCCTTGATATAAACTTTAAGACACTTATTGTTTGTCTATATTAATTTTATTGTACTTAATACTGCGTACAATTTTATTAAGTTAATGAGAATCAATCTCAACTTTAATGAACCCGAATACTTAAATATTGACAACAGTATACGTGTTCACCAGATAATTACTGAAAGATTACTGAAGAATATTCAATACTGTTTATCCTTACTGACCGCGATCTGATCACGTGACCCGTGGCGGAGGAATTTTTACTGTAATATTTAAGTCTTTATTGATGACTCATAATACTGATATTTTTATATTGTGGTCTAAATGCAAACGTGACCATATTAATAGTATGGGCAATAAACTTTTCATAAATATATATATATATATCGGATATATATATATCTATAATATTATAATATATATTATATATTATATATATATATATATATATATATAATATATATTATATATATATCTATATATATATATATAATATATATATTTAGATCTATATATATATATATATATATATATATATATAATATATATAAAATAAAAAATATATATATAATTATATATATAAATTTTTAAAATATATATATATATATATATATATATATATAATATATATATATATATATATATATATATATATATATATATATATATATATATACACTCAGTCCGGCTTCTAAAAACCAGAGACATACTTGGAAAAAAAAAACAATTCGTATATTAAATTGACAGGCGACAAGACCAGAAACTTATCGTTTGAAAGTGTGTGCGGCCAAGAAAATGCTTGGGAAATGTAAGGAAAGAGGAGAGTTCTAGACTTGACCAGTAGATCAGTGTCTGTTGCAATAGCAATAGTATAAGAAGAATGGTGCAAGTGTTTGACGGCTATGAATAAATTGGATGGAGTTAGTGAGAGAAGATATATGATTCATACTCCATACAAGGGTGAAGAGGGCTCCTATAAAGAGCAAACAACTAGGGTGGTGAGAAGAAGTTCTGATGGAGCCTCAGAACATCCAACCTCTTATAAGCTTGTTTAGTGTGGGAGACAGAATTAATGGGATTTTTTCGTGAAATATCACGAGAAAATGAAATACCAATAATATTAAGTATAGAAGATGGTTTGAGTTGTGTATTTTTGAGGGAAATATTGAAGTTTTGTGGAAGATTATGTCTAGTAGATAGATGAAGCAACTTGGTTTTTTCCCCCAACTAGAGATACTTGAAAGTCTGAGGTCAATTGTTCCATGGACATTTTTCTATGGCATTAGCTAACTCTTGTTGAGTGGATCATCTTTCAAATTATAAGTAATAATGAAGGGAGGAATCGATGGCCGTCTTCAAACGCTGCTATAGAACGGCCGTAATGGAGTTAAGAGAGAAGGTTGCATGAAGAAAGATAGATACCGAAAGAGTTAAGTTTAGAAATCAAAGTTTTGTGTCAGAAATTATCGGAGTCTTTTGTTATGTCCAACACCACAGCAAAAAACTCCCCGAAATGGCATAGAGTAGAGAATCAAGAGTCAGAGAGAAGGGAAAAATCACCAGGAGGAGGCCATACTGACGAGCAAAGATAAGATTTGGAAATTCAAGATGTTTCAAAATCTTTAAAAAGAAAAAAAAACATATGTGGAGGTATATAAAGTTTTTATAACACTCCAGGATGAAAATATAAGAAAATGATCGGTTGATCCATGAGGTGAAAAGTGTTCAACAGAGGTATTTGATGGAAAAATCCCTTAGACCTAGATTTGACCTAATTTCTTACATGTTCATTCAATTACATCAGATATAAAGAAAGATGAGCATTAGCGGACGTTTCTAGGAGTAGGGTACGTAACCCATTGCATGTGATCTTGTTGGTTTTTTGTTTGCCAATCGCTGGAGCCTAGTGAAAGTTTTGCCACTTACCTTTTACCTTTACCACTGGCTAGGAAGAAATAACCCTAATCTCCCTACGAAGCCTAGACTCCTTTTAGTCGAGATGAAAACGGGGGAGGAAAAGTGGAACATTATGAAGAAAGCGAAAGCATTAAGAAATAGCACACACTTTCAGAGAATATACATTAATCCAGACCAGACAAAAAAAGAGAGAGGGAAGCAGGGAATTTGTTTAGAAAAGAGCTACAGGAAAGGAAGCAAAATGGAGAAACTGATCTCTACATAAAACAAGGTAAAATATGGGAGGATAGTAAATTTTCGGTAGGCTTAAATAAAGATAATAGGAAATATAAGATGGTAAATGACCTTAGGCCAACACTAAATATGATTAATATCCATGGACTGACACATACTTAATTAGCCGAAATCAAGCAATTAGTAAATAAGGAAAATGATTTAGTATTCCTAGTTGAAACAGATACAATGGATAAGTTTTCACTTAGAGATGATTTGTGCAATATAACAAGCAATAGAGACAAAAGGGACAAAAATGTAGGAGGATTAATGGTAATATATAAGAGGAACAAGCAGATAGAAGTGGAAAAATTAGTTAACATGGTGATCTTTTATAGGTAATAGTAGCGCAGAGGGGCTTCATCCCCTATTTTTATATAAATCACAGGATATACTCTAAAAAAATAATAATGAATAAAAAAAGCAAGCTTGGCAGTCTCCAGGAAAAAAGTTACAGCCTCTCAAATTTGTTAAAACTCCCATGAACTTTTCATTTTTGATCCATCCAGGTTGGGTTTCATTTCAGGCCCTCTAGTTCAGGTTATGATATGTTTTGTAAGGTGTACATTGAGAAAATCTATGTATACTTAACAAATCTTATCATAAACTGAACTAGGATGGCCCTAAAATGAGCATGAGGCCCACTAATTTTTTTTTATAAAGCTTATGGGAAAATTTTTAACTTTGAGAGGCTGTAACTTTTTTTCCTAAATACTTAAATTAATTTTTTTATGCATCATTTTTATATTTTTTTTAGCATATTCAGTGGTTTTTAAATAAATATTTTTTTTTTTTAATAAGAAAATCCTATGGGAGTTGTAACAACTTTGAGAGGTTATAACTTTTCTTCTTAAAGAGACTGCCATTATTAATTTTTTT